>PVKN010016563.1:0-17819 GCA_004027915.1 Capromys pilorides | reverse complement strand
AAAAAAAAAAAAAAAAAAAACAGAAGAGAATAGAAAAATGAAGGAATCCTTGAATGAGCAATATAGGAAAAAATAAAATGCATGAAGCAGATTCAGAGAGATGTACAGGAAATTAAAACCTCAATCACAAATTGGCAAAGCCATTTGAATGAAGCAGATAGACTTTCAGACCTTGAAGACACCATTGCAGCTAGTGAAAAGGTAAGAAAAGATCTGTTAAAAACATCTAGGATTGGGAAAACCCACTTGGGCCTCCCTCCTGTTCCTCTCTCAGACAAGAGTTTTCTTTCCCCCCCCAAAAAAAAAAATCTATTCTGCTCATAAAAAAAGAAAACTAGGAATCAGGAAAAAATAATTCAACATCTGCAAGACGATGCAAAGACGAACAACATGAGACTAGCAGGCATCAGTGAGAAAGGAATCAATACAAATGATATAAAAAGAATAGAGGCAAAAAAATAAATAAATAAATAAAAATAAAAATAAAAATAAAAAGAATAGAGGCAAAAGTAATAGCAGAAAACTTCGCAAATATGGGGAAACAATCTGACACTCACGTAACCGAAGCATGCAAAACTCCAAATAACATCAACTCAACTAAAACCACACCCAAACATATAATAAGCAAGATCCTAGAAATTCAACACAAGAATAGTGTACTAAAAGCCACTAGAGAAAAGAAACAGATCACATTTAAAGGAAAACCCATCAGAATGATGGTGTTTTTCTCTTCACAAACCATCAAGTCAAGAAGAACATGGAACAAAGAACTATAAGCCTTGCAAGAAAGCAAATATCAACCCAGACTGATGTATCCTGCAAAACTCTCTTTCAAGTTTAACAGAGAAGTGAAATATTTCCATGACAAAGAAGAATTAAAGAATTTCATGATGACAAAGTCAACCCTACACAGAATACTAAAAGATATTCTAGATAGGAATCAAAATGACCACAGCTCCATGAATCAGAATAGAAAGAACCCATCAAATAGGGCCAATGATTAAACACATGAGAATAATACATAACCAACAGCAGGATAATAACATATCAAACATAAGTCAATACAGAAATAAAAGAAATAGACTGGTAGAGTGGATTAGGAAGCAAACTCCAACATTGTACTATATACAAGAAACACACTTAACTCATAAAGAAATTCAAGGCTAAAAGTCAAAGGATGGAAAACAATACTACATGCCCCAGAACCTCAGAAAAAAAGCAGGAGTAGCAATCCTGTTTGCAGACAGTCTAAATTTCAAACCAAAATTGATCAAATGAAACAAAGAAGGCCACTACATACTGTTTAGGGGAAAAATTCAAGATGAAGAAGTAACACTCATAAATATGTATGCACCCAGCACGAGAGCACCAAGTTATATAAAACAAACCTTAATGGACATGAAAAATCTACTATGCAATACCACAACCTAAACAGCAGACCTTAACACCCCTTTATCCCAAAAAGATAGGTCAAGCAGACAAAAAATTTGAACTTCAAACTAAGAATGATCAAATGAAATAAAGAAGGCCATTATATACTGGTTAGGTGAAAAATACAAGAGGAAGAGGTAACAGTCATAAATATGTATGCACCAAACATGGGAGCACCCAACTATATAAGACACATCCTAATGGGCATGAAAAATCTAATATCCAATACCACAATCTTAACAGGAGACTTAATAATCCCTTATCTCAAAAAGATAGGTCAAACAGACAAAAAATTAGCAGAGGTAGCAGAATTGGACCAGACCTTTGAACAAATGGACTTAGTGGATATATACAGGGTATTCCACCCAGCCACATGTGAATACACATTCTTTTTAATTGTACATGGGTCATTTTCTAAAATAGACCACACAGTCATCCATAGGTCATGCTTAAGTATATGCAAGAAAACAGAAATTATCCATGTATATTATCTGACCACAGTGCAATAAAACTGGAAATAAATAACAAAAGAAACCACAAAAACCTCATCAACACATGGAAATTAAATAACATCCTCCTCAGCAACCAATGGGTTACAGATGAAATTAAACAAGAAAATAAACAGTATCTACAGTTCAACAAAAATTCAAGCAAAATTTATCAGAATTTGTGGGATGTCTTTAACTCTTATGGAAGTATACTTACAAAGGGAGACTGCTGAGTCAAATAGAATACTTAATTTTGTTTTGATGAATCTTTATATTGGGCCAGGGAGATAGCTCAGTGGAATAAGTACTTGCCTGGCAAGTACAAGGTCATGAGTTCATACCCCAGTCCCGCAAAAAAAAAAAAAAAAAAAAAAAAAGTTAGCTTTTCCCCTGTTGCCTCACCAGCACTTGATATTATTTGATTTTTTAATGATAGCTGTGCCTTTTAGTATAACATGAAATTTTAGAATTTTAGGGTTGATTTCATGTTTTTTTATGGATAAAGATACTGAAGACTGCTAATGTGTTTACCGGACACCTGTCCTTTCCCTAATGGTGTCTATCCATTTCAGTTGCTCATCTTTTTGACTGAAACTTTTACTTTAGAGGGGTCTAAATTTTTTTGAGTTCTTTGCATATGTGAAATGATAGTCTACCCTTAGAGGAATAGCTGAATTTTTTTTCATTCTATTGCCTATTTATTCTATAGACTGTTTTTCTTGCTATGCAGAAGCTTTTTAAATTGGTACAGCCCTATTTATTGATCATTAATGTGTTCTTATGTAACTATGATTTCATTATTTTAAACATCTCTTAACTAAGCATATTTCTCAAATTTTTAACCTATTATATTTTCCAACAAGTTAATTGTTTCTGTTTTAATAGCCAGTTCTTTGAGCCATTTTGATTTTAGTTGGTATTTGATGATAAATATCTTCGGAATGTGAAAACAAAATAAGAAAGAGGACCACATGCTTAAGGCCAGCCTGGATAACCCAGTGAGAGCACATCTTTATACAGACTTTTTTTTTTTTGCGGGACCAGAGATTGAACTCAGGCCTTTGCGCTTGCCAGGCAGGTGCCTATTCTACTGAGCTATCTCCCCAGCCCCTATACAAAATTTTTAAAAGAGTTAGGACACCGCTTAGCATTCCCTGGATTCACCCACTCCATTACTACAAAATGAAACAACAAAGTAACTCAAAAAGGACCAACAATTTAAACATGAACTCTACAATGATAAAACTCTTAGAAGAAAATATGAGAAAAGCCTCATGATACTGGGTTTGGCAATAACTTCTTTGATGTAACACAAAAACGCAGGCAATAAAAGTACTTTTATTTACTTTTTTAAAAGTTAAGGGCCAGAGAGATGGCTCAGTGGTCTGAAGCACCTGCTTAGGCAAGCTTAGGCAACCGTAGGGACCATGGTTCGATCCCCAGCACCACATGCTGTGCCAGGCCCATCCCCAGGGCAGGCTGAGCTGGGCATAAAAAAAAAGTTAAAAAGAAAACTGGATTTCATCAAGATTTAATTGTGTCAAACATAAATAGCAGAGTGGAAAGGGAGAGATTATTTGCTTGCCAATTATATAACTGATTTAAAAAATTAATTCTAGAACATATAAAGAATTCCTTGAAAAAAAAGTTAAAAGGGCCAGCGAGATAGCTCACCAGACTAAGCACCTGCTTTGGCAAGAGCAGAAGCCAGGGTTCGATCCTCAGTCCCAAATGTCATGCCAGCCCTGCCCCCAGAGCATGCTGAGCCTTTGACCTAGCCTGGGAGTGGTGCTGCACATCTGTAATCCCAGCACTGGGGAAGCTGAAAACAGAAGGATCACTACAAGTCCAAGCAGTGTAGTAAGACCCTGTACAAATGCATAAGATAAAAAATAGTAAGAATAAGAATTCCTATGACTCTAGAACAAAAACAACCCACTTCAATAACGGGCAAAGGACCTGAGTGGACATGTCTCTGATGCTGCACAAATGCAAACCACACAGACAATGACGCCCAGTGTCACTAGGGAGCCAAGCCATAAAGAGACAGACAGCACTTCAAACTATGGAAAGGCCACTGTCAGAAAATAGTAAGCATTGGGCTGGGCAGATAGCTTAGCAGTCTAAATGCCTGCCTGGCAAGCGCAAGGACCTGGGTTTGATCCCTGGTACCAAATGCTGTCCTGGCCCCAGAAGCCTGGGCCCACCATGTCAGTCACCAAAACCAAGCATGGTGGCACACACCTGTAATCCCAGCAGTGGGGGGGAGAGGAGGGGGTTAGACAGGAGGATCACTATGGGTCCAAGCTGTGTAACGAGACCCTGTACCAAATAAACAATTAAATTTTTAAAAATAATAAGAAAACAGTATGTGTTGGCAAGACTGCAGAAAAATTGGAGCTCTTGTGCACTGTTATTGGCTGCACAAAATAGTTCTATTGCTATGGAAAACAAAACAATGTGTCCTCAAAAAGTTAAATATAGAAAATCAAGCACATCTGTATTCTTAGAATTCTGAGAGACCAAGGCAGAAGGATTGCAAGTGGAAGCACAGCCTGGGCAATTTAGCAAAAAACCTGTCTCACAAAAAGCATGGCTGGGGACATAGCTCAGGGCCGAGGTCTAGGGTTCAATCCCCAGGACTACAAAATAACAACAGCAATACTATAATATCGCCATGTGACCCCTGTACTCTTGGGAATAAACTCATAAACCAGAAAGCTGCATCCTGAAAGGATATCTGCACTCCTGTTCCTCACAGCGCTATTCGTGATAATCGCAGAAGATGGGGCAATCAGATGTCCACTAAGGGACAGCGTGAGGCCCCAGGTGTTTCTGGAACAAGAGGACAGTGCTTCACATAGGGCTGATGACAACCACTAAAGTGCCAGCTGGGAGGAAGAAGGAGGTGGACAGGCCTGTGTGCAGCTAAGGGACACTGGAGAAGAGTGGCTCTTACTCTGATACCATGTGTGGCTCCAGGGACGGAGAGGGAGGTGAGCATCCAGTAGCTCCAGGTGGAAGGGAGCCCATGGGGCGTGGCCTTTACCTTGCAGTGGGACAAGCAGAAAGCCTCAGATGGACAAATATAAAGATAGCCCTGGGGAATTCTTCGGGGACTCTGGCCCACTCAGGAGGGAACTGGCTGTGCCTCACACCCCTTAAGAAATCTCTCACCCTACTCCAGAGGAGTCAGCCCTGCTTTGCATCTAGCCGCTGTCCCAGGACCACATAAGCACAAGAGCCCTGCACACCCAGTACAGAATGCATGCAGCCTGCCTGACCCAAGGGGAAGGCTGAGCACATGGAGCCTCACTCCCCATAGTCACTGTTCTCCAGAGAGGCCGGGATCCAAGCAGCCAGGGTCAGCGCACGAAGGACAGCCTCTGCCGGCCATTGCACCCACAACCCACATTCAGCCTCAAACACATGCCACCTGGCCACCTGTCACACCCCTTGTTCATACATGTGCACACCTGAAGATGTACACATGTGACGCACCTCCTACTCATGCAAGAGAAACAGCATACCCAGTCCCACTGCCGCCAAACACAAGGCACGCCACCCTACACCCCTGGAGCCACACACAACGCTTGTCTGCTAATAAATAGACTCATGCCGCATCCCAGATACACATGCCTATGGCCCGCATGTACTTGCACACATGCAGATAGGTCTGGCTTCCTCCTACACACACACACATGGTACATACACACACACACTTACACATCCCTGTGGACACTCGATTTGATACGTGTGGACATGATATGACTATGGAAAGTGCAAGAACACACACACAAACAACTACTGGCCAGAATCTACATAAACAGAAACCTAAATTCCCTGAAAAATACAGACTTGCTCCTCTTAATGGAAGCACGCATACTCAATAAATGTAAGTTGTATTGCTGCATCCCAGCAGTAAAAAAAATAAAATAAGAATATCCCCAATATCGAATATAACCAGATACACCCTGACTATGAAAAAATTCATCATTTATAATTCTTAAAGGACACCCTCACAACACCAAGCTCATACACATAAACAACAACTCCATATCCCTAATGATAGGGTCTTGGTGCAGCAGCACCAAGTCTCAAGCATGCGTGGAGACACCCAACAATTCCTAGTATGTTTTTTGTTTTTGTTTTTTTGGTTTTTTGTTTGTTTGCTTGCTTGCTTTTGCAGAACCAGGGAATAACTCAGGACCTTGCACTTGCCAGGCAGGCACTTGTGCCCCTGAGCTATCTCCCCAGCCCACAATTCCCAGTATGCACGCCAACAACCTCAAGAAAAATCCACCATCACCCTTTCCCAAATACACATGTAACCACTATGGTCTCTAGTACCCACATTTTCCCATCAAAACGCGGGTCCTCAAACCCCTACCAAGTCCAAATAGGTCCATATTCACAAAAACCCTAACTCCGTCACACTGGAACTATGCGTATGCACCATCACTATCAAAGCCTGCTGACTTCTACTATGTCCAAAAGGCTGAGCCCTGAACAAAGGAAGGGCTCGTACACGCGCATGTCCTATACTCTCACAGTAGAAACACACCCACGCACCCACAGCCACCTCATGTCCTGAAAACACACAGTCAGCTGTCCAAGCTTAAACACTCAGATGTGAGAATACGGACACCCACAGCACACCTGCAGACTCAGAAACATACCAGTCACTCAGCACAAGCACCAGCACATTCAAGACTCCTTATCACTCCTGGTACAGTCACAGGCACACACCCGCGTGGAACATTCTTATCACATAAACTCCCTACATACCAGGTGCTTGATTATATACCCAGGATCCCTCATGCCCAAATATAAAACCCAAGTATCTCACTTACTCTTCTCTCATTGCTGGGACAAACACCCAACACTCAAAATTAGGGAAGGAAAAGTTTATTTAGCTCAGAGTTGCTAGAGGTTTCACTCCATCTCAGCTGGCTCCAAGGCAGAGTGGCACATGGCAGAGAACAGCCATTCAGAGTAGCAAGAGCAAATGGAGTAGCAGCAGCTGGGGCAGCTAGCTAGCCTCTTTCCCCTCCTTACATTGGACTGGAAATCACCTGCCCCATCCACACCCACACAGAGGGAGGGGAACAGGCTCAACCCACGGTGGCCAGGAAGAGAAGAGGGGAGCCAGGGACCAGAATGCACCCAGGTCACAGGCGCAGGCCCACACCCCAGCCCCATGCTCCAGCCAGGCCCCGCTTCCTAGCACCACAGTAGGCTACTGAGCTCATCCACGGATTCATCCACGAGGAGCATACATAGCGCTGCCACAATCGTCACCTTCCACGCACAGGAGAATTTTGAGGGATTTAAAAGATTTAAGCCACAACATCCACTCTTCCTAAATCACCCCTGAGAAACAAAATGCATCTCTTAAGTTCTCACCTAAACATCAAAAGCAGGCACACAAACCCCACGGCCTGAATATACTCGGATCCGAACCTCCTCCACAGTGCACTGAGTCGCACACCCTCCGCTCTTCACGAGATAGACTTACGTAGTAGACAGATGTAGGCGAGGAGCTCCGGTCGCTTAGGCCACCGCTTCCGCTGGCGGTGGACTTGGGAGATGAAATTTTATCCAGCGACAGGTGGGACCCACTCCAGGAAAGTGCGGATCAGGCCTGCCTGTACCCGTGCTTCCTTCTCCGACGCCTCCTTTGTGCACACCCAATGGGTGCTCGCGATCTGAAGTTAGACAGGGCTCCTCCTCCCTGTGCCTGAGGCTGAAAAGAACAGACTGTAAGAAGCAAGCTGAGGCTCGGAGATGCAGAGACGCCCGCCAAGGTCCCAAGGGCCACAGAGGAGACACGGGTCTCAGGGACTCAAAGCAGCAGTGTTGAGCTGTAGCCGGAAGGCTTAACTGCCCCAGCTACTGCCTGGACTCCCTTGCCAGCCACCACGAGTGCTGTGTGAAAGCCAGCGAGTGAGGTCCCTCGCCTGGGAATGATACTGTGTAATCTTGCCTGGGTGCTAGGCAAGGTGACCTCAGGCCCTGGGCTACCCTCTTCTGATATGGCAGGTTGTTACTGCGTGAAACCTTTTCTTGCTTCCTTTTCCTCCTCCTCCTCCTCCTCCTCCTCCTCCTCCTCCTCATCTCTATCTCTATTCCTAACTCTATTCTATCTCTACCTCTCTTCATTTATTTATTTATTTTTGTATCTTAGGGAAGGGGCTACATGGTGTTCAGGGTCTCACCACTAGATCAGACTCATAGTGATCCACCTATTTACAGCCTCTCAAGAGCTGGCACCACCATTACAGGTGCACACCACCACTCCCAGTCTCAACTGCAGTCTCAGAGCACCCCAGGGACGGGGCCTGCATGGCAAGCCTGGGCATCAAACCCCTGGCCCCTGCATCTGCTTGCAGGCGCTTGAATCTGCTGAGCTATTTGGCCAGCCCTACCTCCCTTTATTGGCTCTTCACAAGCAACCAAAATCAAATATATCAAATTCTGTCACCATGGTGGCAGCCTGGACTTGGGGCCGCTGCCCTAGCCACTCTGACCTCAGTGTCTTTCTGAGCTGTTCCTATTGGACTCTGGGGCCCATAGGAAGATGGCATGTGCCAGGGCACTTCAAGCCAAGACCGAGCCTGTGGGCATGGCAAAACCAGCAAGGGTCCCAGGCGAGCCCTGCTCTGTCAGCTCTGCTGTCACCAGCCAGTAACTTTCCATTTGGAGTCTTCACTCATGTAAGCAGCAGCGCTATGGGACTAACACTGAAAATTCAGTGTTCTCCAATCGGAAACTTCCCACAGATGTCAGCGGTGACATTTTTGATCCACCAGGCAAGTATCTCTTTCATAAGCACGAAGGAAGTCTTGGATGCCACCCCCGGTAACAAACTTGGAGATGTGCATGGAACGTCAGTGACTGGAGCCACTACCCAAAGCTACCCTACTCCCCGTGATGCCACCAAGAACCCAGCATCTGTGTAGGAAACCACTGAGGACCAGGACCCCGGGCACCACAAAACCATCTGGGCAAACTCTGAGACCCACACCCAGAGTCACACAGATGGAGTACCCTTCCATTCCTGGGGTAACAAGGCATCATCGTGAGGGGGAACCTCCGGCCTGGAGGTGTAGCCTTGGGCACCATCCTGTGACCTCTGTGGGGATCTCAGCTCCTACCGAACCACCAACACCCCTCTTCCTCTCGGTGACAAGGGTGTGGGGCCATGAAGGACTTCCTTCTTGTCTTGAATTAGAAATACTTAGGAGCCTTGCCTTCTGCACCACCCCCGTCCTAGTGTATTCTGAAAGAAGTGAGAGCACTGCTCTGGAGCCTCCATTCCCTCTCGACTGAGAGGGGAATTCTCAAATGATTTCCTTGTTTTGTGCACCCTAACAGATTAATAAAATGGTTTCCTTCCCTGGGCTGCATTCACACCAGCTCTCCTGCAAGAGGAGGGGACCTTACGACTATCCCCCAGGAAGGCCACAGCTCTGACTTCTGACGGCTCCTGAGGGTGCTGGCCTAGTCTTCCTTTGCCTAACCAAGGGATGTCCAGAAAGGCACTGTGGAAGCCTACAGAGTCTCTGGAATCCTAGAGCCACTAGGTCCTTTAGAGAACTCCCTTCAACAGAGGCTGAATTTTCAGAGAAAGCATGGAGACTTTCTTCCAGTGATGTAGCTTCACCTACCCAAGAGTGCACAGGTCCCTGACCTGTTCCACCTGACCAACAATCTCCCTGCTCCAGAGTTAAGCTCAGGGCACTAGATATAGAGCTGACCCTCTCTCCCTGCCAGAGCCCACCCACGCCTGAGGCAGGCAGGAGGACAAGGGAGCTGCCGAGTAGCCCGCCGTGTCATTCTCTAAATACTGACATCTGCAACTTAAAGGAGTGTTCATTCTCACTCAGTTTTGGAGGTGCCGTCCATGATCAGAGACATTAGGACAGAAGGGCACAGAGGAAGGCTGAGCACCTCCTAGCAGCCAGATCCCGGAAAGAGGAAGGAAGAGCCAAAGAGAAGGGGCCTGGGACACAAATGCACCCTTGAAGTCACTCCCCGTGACTCCTCCCTGCAGCCAGCATATTCAGGGATTTCTCCACTACTGCCCCCACAACCTAACCACTTCCCGGAAGCTCCGCCTCTGAACACATGAGTCTTTGAGGAACACTTTTGACCCAAACTGTAACCCTAGGGGCCCCACAATCCCTCAGTGTCTGCTGAGTGAGCGAGTCACCTGTGGGCCTTGGAGGAGGGTGAGAGCCTGCCTTTGTGGGTACACCCTGCCTGAGAGTGACTGCTCTGTCCCAGTGCATGTCTTGGCTGAGCCTCTTTCCAAAAGGGCTCCAGGTTCCTTTGTGTGCCCCCTGCACTGGAACACTGATTACTATCCAGATTTCTGCCAACAGGCCCAAAGCCAAGTGTTAATGGCCTATGGGTTAATGAACCATAGTAGATACTTGAAAGGGTTTGAAAGAGATATGGTCTCCATCAGGCAGTGAGGCAACAGGCAGCCCTAGAATTTTTTTTTTTTTTTTTTTTTTTTTTTTTTTGACAGGGTGTCACTATACAGCTCAGGTTGGCCATTAACTCATTTTGTAACCCAGGCTAGTCTTAAACTGACAAAGATCCTCCTGCTTCAGCCTCCTGAGAGCTGAGATTACAGGCATGTGAAACTAAGTCTGGCCCTAGATTTTTTTTTTTTTTTTAGGGAAGGGTCTACAGAGTGATCAGGGTCTCACTACTAGATCAGACTTGTAGTGATCTGCCTGTTTACAGTCTCCCAAGAACTGGGATTCCAGGGGTGCGACACCATGCCCAATCTCAATTGCCATCTCAGCACGCCCTGGAGGAAAGGCCTGCATGACAGGCCAGGGATGAAACCCCTAGCCCCTGGTCCTGCTTGTAGGTGCTTTAATCCACTGAGCTATTTGGTCAGCCCTTGGCCCTAGAGGTTTTTTTTGTTTTTGTTTTTGGTTTTTTTTTTTTTGTGGAACCAGGGATTAAACTCAGGACCTTGCACTTGCCAGATAGGCACACGTGCCCCTGAGCTATCTCCCTGGCCCCAGGCCCTAGATTTTTAATAAGAAACAAAAACACATTTCTATGTATTGGCAACTGTGATGAGTTAATGTAAAACTAAAGGTAAAGAATTACTCTGTTCAACTCTCTGTGACCCTGCTTCCTTGTATACCGCACAGAGGCTTGCTGTACCATCAATAAATCATCAATAGACTGAGAGTTCCCAAATAGACCTACAAAATAAATCAAAGTAAAGGTACAAAATAACTAAGATGTTGCTAAGCAACAGAAAGCATTGCTATGGTAGTCAAGACTACACATACACGAATGTACGTTAAATGAGAACTAAACAATGCTCCCAGAAAGAATGTGTGCTGAGCAATGGCCAAGCTGTCCCTAAAGGTGCTCTTCTGTCTATGTTAGATGACCAATTTGTTTGCCAAACAACATGCAGTTTCTACCTTTAAAACCTCTATTCTTCTAAGGCTCCTGGCCATCTGTCCTCTCCTGCATGAGTATGGCCAAGAGGTCCTAGGCCCCATAATAAAAGACTCTATATAGTTCAGGTTTGCCTTGAACTCAGTATGCAACCCAGGCAGGCCTCAAACTCCTAGCAATCCTCCTGCCTCAGTTTCTCAGGTACTGGGATTATAGGGATATGTCATCATAATGAACATCAATTTCTATACTTTAAGAATATGATCTATAGAGAGCTATATTATATACAACCTTTATTTGACAGACATGGGTCTAGGTTTAATGTTTAACATGTGGGAAGCTAGTTTCCCTAGCACCGTACACTGTACATGATTGTGAAGGGTGTGGTTTCCCTAATTTCCCTATCAATGAGTTTGTTATATGTGTACAGGAAGGCTGTTGATTTTTGAGCCTTGATATTGTATCCCACTACACTGCTGAATTTGGTCATTCTAGGAGTCTTCTGGTGATATTGGGGGTCTTTTGTGTAGATTGTGTCACCAGCAAGTAATTTAACTTTTTCATTTCTTGTCCATATTCTTTTTATTTCTCTCTTTGTCTAATTGCTCTGGCTAATGTTTCCAGGACTATGTTGAATAGGAGTGGTGATAGTGGGCATCCTTGTCCTTGATTTTAGAATGAAAGTTTCAGTTTTGACCAGTTAGTATGATGCTGGCTGTTGGTTTGTCACTGATGGCTGGTCTCTACTATTATTTTTGGCAGGACCAGGGTTCAAACTCACGACCTTACACTTGCCAAGCAGGCACTTGTGCCACGGAGCTATCTCCCAAGCCCCTGGTCTCTACTTTTTGATTTTGAGAGTTTAATGCATTTACATTTAAAATAATTGCTCAGGCTGGGTATGTAGCTTAGTGGTAGAATACTTGCCTAATATGTGTGAGGCCCTGAGTTTGAAACCCAGGACTAAAAAAATACTTTAGGATAAGGAAGGAGTTCTGTCCTTGTTTTATTTGTTTCTGTATATATTATATACTCCCCATATCCTCTATCACTGTCTTTTTTTGGTGTAACTTCTGTGGTAAGCTGTTTTGAGTCTCTTATTTCCATTTGTGTAAATTATAAATATTTTCTTTGTGCTTACCATGGGTGATTACATTTAATAATTTAGGATAATATGGGATAATAGGATAATAGCCTATATTAAATTAACACCAACTCGGCCAGGTGTGGTGGCGCACGCCTGTAATCCCAGCACTTGGGAGGCTGAGGCAGGAGGATCAGTATGAATTCAAGACCAGCCTGGGCTACAGAAGTGAGCTCAAGGCCAGCCTGAACTGCATAGCAAGACCCTGTCTCAAAAAGACAAAAATAAATTAATTAATTATAATTCAAATAGCATATGTCTTGATTATTTTTGTCTCGTTGTTGGCACAAAATACCTGACACCCAAAATTAAGGAAAGGTTTATTTAGCTCAGTTTGTGGAGGTTTCAGTCCATACTTGGCTGGTTCTAAAACAGGGTGGCACATGGCAGAGGGCAGCGGTTCATGGTGGCCAAAAACAGCAAAATAGCAAGAGTTACAGGGAGACACAAGTACCTTCCTGGCAGGTGCAATGTCATGAGTTGAACCCTGGTCCCGCAAAAAGAAGAGTAAAAGAGAGGCAGTAGCAGGCAGAGAGCAAACCTCTCTCCCTTCCTTATATTGCATTCATGGTGCCCAGGGTGGGTGCAGTACTCACACCTATAATCCTAGCAGCACTCATATCCACCCAACATTGTACTACGAATTCTACAAAATGTAAAAGCCCACCCCATGATTACATGAGGCTTTGGGGCAACATCTAGACACAAACTACAACATCCCGTCCCTGGTCCCCAAAAGACTCATGCACATCCCTTTATGCAAAAGGCATTTTAGTCCATCTCTAAGAGTTGCCAAAGTCCTAATAGTTTCAGCATTGCTGATAAATCCAATTCCCAAGTTTCTTCAAAGATCTAAGGCAAACTCTTAGCTGTGAGCCCCTGTACAAATGAAAAGTTACATACTTCCAACATTCAATAGCACAAGAAAAACATTATCGTTTCAAAAGGTACACACAGCAAGGTACAAAGCATTGGGACTAAAAGCAAGTCCACAATCCAGCAGGGCAAACATTAAGTCCTGTAAGTCCATGTGGGGCATCCGAAACAGTCTGTGATGAGTTGTGAGCTCCAAAGGCCTTACGTGGCCCCACCTCTATGGCACTTCTGGGGTTGTATTTCCTATGGCTTCTCTCCTAGCCCTGCTTTGCTCCCTCCTTGTGACTGTCCTTACACGATCCAAGTTCCTGGATTTTCTAAACTTCTGAAGTCCCCAGTGTACTTTAGGCTTCTCACTCACAGCCTGACTCATCACTCTCTCAGTGGCACACTGCCTGGCCTCCCAGACCTTCTGGAATCTAGGTGGAAGCCTTCTTAACCTCAGAACTCTTGCATTCTGCATGTGCACAAAACCAACACCACATGGATAAAGCCAGGGTCTGCTGCCACCTGAAGCAGTAGCCAGGTTTCTTCTCTGAGAGGCTGTAGGGGTGGAAACCTGGGTTGCTGAGCACTCTGAACCTGATTCTGAATAACAGATTCGCTATAACACCACCATTCTGGAACCTGATGTGGCTGCTGCCTCCATTCTCAAACACGGTACTCTGTGGCTTCCCCTCAAAGCAAAGTCACTATATATATTATACATACATATGTATTATGTATGTATGTATATTATGGCTGGCTCAGCTCAGCCTGCCCTGGGGGTGGTGCTGGTGCAGCACGTGGTGCCAGAGATTGAACCACAGTCCCTGTGGCTGCCTAAGCTTGCCTAAGCAAGCACTTTAGACTGCTGAGCCATCTCACCAGCCCTGAAAAGTCACTTTTTACAGGTTTGAGGCTCAAAGGATGAAGATTTGCTTCTTGTCATGCCTTCAGGCCATCCATCCTATTCTCCTGTTCCTTCTCAGCAATGGAGATGTCAGCTCTATTTTTGCAGTTCACAGCTTTACTGGAGCTTTCTTTCTGGTCAAATTGACAACATTTAAATCATTCTGCTCGGCTCTTGATTCTCAGCATACATCTGGCTAAAAGCCCCAACAATAGCCATGCCACTGTCTCAACATTAGACTGCCTTGAAATTTCTCCTACCAGGTTAATTAGTCCATTGCCCTTAATCTCAGTCTCAGGCAGTCTTTGCAGCTGAGCAAAATACAATCTTTCTGCCAAGGCATAAGACATATCACCTGGAGTCCAACAGGCAATGCAGTCCTTCCCAGCAGAAACCTCTGAGCCTGGACTTTACAGGCAGGATTCATATCAGCATTCTGGCTTACTGAGCTCTGACCAGAACCTCCCATACAGAATAGCCAAAGGTATTCCAGTGCTTCTCTTTCAGGTGACATCTCCAAACCTTTCCTGTTGCTTCTCATAAGCCATTCCCAAAGGCTCTTGAATCACATAGTCAGGTGTAGTCATAGCAAGAGCCTCACTTCTCAGTAACAAATTCTGTCTCAGTCATTTTTTCTCATTCCTGGGACAAAATACCTAACAGTCAGAATTAAGGAAAGAAAGGTTTATGGGCCTGGGTTGGGACCACCTTAGTCCCAGCAAGGCCCAGGACCTGCAAGTTAAACCTCAAGTCCCCTCCTCACTCTCAACAAACAAGCAGGAAATGATTTGAGGCTCTCGCTACAGGCTGCAAACCATCCGGGGTGGAGCTGGAGGCCCAGCTCCTCTGCACAATGAGCACTTTGGGCCTTCACAAGGCTTCCCTAGCACTGTCCACCCATACACTTGTCAGGGCACAAAAGGACCCAGGGAAAGGACTTGGGAGGTTGGAAAGAAGCATGAGGTTTCAGGGCAGAGATTTAGTGACTGAGCAAGGATTTTAAAGTCAGAGACACATTCATGACAGAAGAGAGCAGATAAGGGAGCTGGAGGAGATGGGATAGAAACTGCTTAGCCTAACTCAGACTGAGTAATGGAAGTGGCCCAGAGAACAGGCCACCACCTCAGAAAGCTGAGGAAGTGCGAGTCAGACACAGCCCCCGGCTTAATTCCCAGCACCTCTTCTGACAACTTCCTTACTGTCCAAGTGAAAACCCAAGTGAACACAGCCCCATGTACCCTGGCTGGGCCGTTGGTTAGGCTAGACCAACCTCAGATCTCAGGGCAGCCTTTCAACCTCCTTCAAACACATCTGGCCTTTGTAAGGTAAGAAGGCTGCATACAAACCCAGAGTAACAAACTATTCCAGTGCCAAATCAGGCTGAGAAAGCAGAGTGTGATCAGCTCCTTTCAGCCCCCACATAATACACAGGAGGCCTGAAACACAACCATCTGGGCCCTACTGACTTTTTCCACCTCGCTGGCAGCAGCTGCTCTGACCAGAACCTGGCATTGGGATGAGAGGGTGACAGCTCCACAGCATGGGCTGTAGCTTCAGAAAGAAAGGAGGATGCACAGGTAACAACCACTCCATCGATCTGGATCCTTTGTGTACGTAAGTCTGGGACATCCACGGTGATTCTGTACAGAGCTGGAGATCTTTCTCACCTATTTCCCAGTTACCTCATCAAACAGGTTAGTAGGTACCAGACACAAAGCAAGGCAGGAGGCAGGAGGCAGGAGGGAGCCAATCGCTGTTCCCATCCCCAACCAGCTCACTGTAGCAGACTGCATGTTCCACCAAAGATCTCACACTTACCCTCACGGATGCAGACTTAAAATCAAGAGACCCCAAGGCCAGGAGTGGTGGCACACGCCTGTGACCCCAGCACTTGGGAGGCTGAGGCAGGAGAACCAGTGAGTTCGAGACGAGCCTGGGCTATAAAAGCAAGCTCAAGGCCAGCCTGAGCTGCATAGCAAGGCCCTGTCTCAAAAAGACTAAAAGAAACCCTAAGGCTGCAGATGTGACCTGGTGCTTGAGCTCTTGCCTAGCGCATTCAAGGTGTGAATTTGATCCTGGGCCTGGGGGAGAACCAACCAATGAGTCCCAATCTGGAGTGCCTGCCTCCTCCTACCCAGTCTCTAAATGTCTATTCCCATGAGCTTTACATGCTTTAATACAGTCTTCTTCAGCTAAGATGCAGGGGCAGGAGCTAAAGGGCACTCACTGTGCCATGAGCACCAACTTCAGGGCAGCAGCTCCCAGTCGACCCAGAAAGCAGGTGTGGGAGACGAGAATAGATCCCAAGCACAAGGACACCTTAGTGTGGGGATCAAAGGCAGTGGCAGGCTGCTCGTCCAGCCGCTCAGGGCATCCAGCAGCATTTTTGGCTGATGCTTCCAAGGCACTGGTGTACAACCCAATGCTCCAAAAGGCAGAGGCTACTTGGAGGCAACACTGGGTTGGGGGGCAAACGCTGTGCCACTAGGAACCACCAGGAGCCCCAGGTCTGCCAAGGGTTAATGCTCTGGGCTGGCAGAGCCGGTCATCCAGACAAAAGGGACTCACCACTCCAGTGCTTTGCTTTGCCATCCTAGACTGGCAGCCACTGCAACGTGGGCAGGTAGCAGGAACTGACCCCGTGGTGATTTACGGGCTGAGTGGCACTCCTGGAGGCAGACTGTCCCACTAAGAGGGACAATGGCAGGAGCGTCATGTTCATTTCCTCCCAGACACAGCACTCCTATTACCACGAAATGTTAACTCTGAAATGAATCAGGCCTGTAAAAGCATAGATTTACATCTTCACCATTGATTTTTTAAAATTTTATTCAAAATATTAAATAATATAATTTCAGATATGAAAAAATTCCTGCAATGAAGCAGTTCAGGTGTATTTCCGTTGCGCTCCCTTCCGGCTCAGCACAGCGGAGCTGCAGCAAGATGGAGGGCGGGCACTGCTCCTCTCTTCTCGCCACAACGCAAGCCGCTGCCTGGGCTTCACGCACGGCAGCAGAGGTCGTGATCCCTAAAACGCTACAGCGGCCCCTGACCTAAAAGCCAATTGCAGTTCAAATCACATATATACACACTGATCAGTTCTCTATGACAGAAAGACAGGCTAACATAAAATACAATAATTTCCAGTTGCTGTAAAAAGAAAATATACTAAGTACAGGAGGGAAAAGTCATTGTACACATACATCCTTTATGTATACAAACAACTTCATTCAGGTATAATTTTAATGCCAAAGACCTACATACAACATTATTGAAGTGATAACGTTCCCTAAGACCTATTCAAACTTATTTCACAATAAAAAACAACATGAACAAATATAACTGTAAACTCTGCCCACTGCTTGAAAATTTGGAGGACTCTGTGCTACACCCAACTGCTATCTAAAAGTAATCGTTGGTGTGTGTTAACATTTCACCATCGTTCCTACAATGTCTCAACTTAATGCAGCAATTCAAATCAAACACCAGTGTCTACATAGCATTTTCTCTATACCCCATTGCAAAATGTAGTCTTTTTTTTTTTTTTTTT
>PVKN010016562.1:0-17823 GCA_004027915.1 Capromys pilorides | reverse complement strand
TAATCAGCTATGTTTGCAGTTCATAATATTTATATTCCTCATGGGTAGGAGATGTGTGCCCACAGCAACTTTAATTCTTTGTTCATTTTCTTCCCTCACCTCCATGCTTCCTATTATCTCTTTTGCTTTGCTTTCTGTTTATACTTTGAGTTTCTCAAACAGAGGAAACCACCTGATAGTTAAGCTTCTCCGTCTGACTCAGCTCCCTTCAGGTCTGATCTCCAGATGCCTCCATTTTTCTACAAATGTTTGACTTTAAAGGAAAAAATCATGTGAGAGGTATAGAAACAAACTTGAAAGGGAAACATGAAAACATAATTAAAAAACAGATTCTGACAACAGCCCAGGAGCTTAAATTTTAGAAATTACTCTAGAATGTTGAGTATTAGTCCAGCATGTCAGAAACCAACAAATATAATTTGATTCATTTTAACATCAGTACCAAAAACAGAGTCTCATGGATCTGATAGTTCTTTTTTTAAAAAAATGACAGCAGGGGCTGGGGAGATAGCTCCATGGCGCAAGTGCCTGCCTGGCAAGTGCGAGGTCGTGAGTTTGAGCCCTGGTCCTGCCAAAAAAAAAAAGGCAGCAAACAAATATGACTTCATAAAGATAGTATTTTCTAACCAAGAGTATAAAGCTATTACAGAGCAATCAGGTATTGATTTTCAACTTTATATGCAGAGAGTTAGAGCCCTTTAAAATACTTTTATCTGTTTAGAAGGAATATAGATTCATTGTAAGAGTTTAATAATACAGAAATAAATAAACAATCTCAAAACTGTAAATGGTAAACATCATTGCTTATAACAGCTTTGCATATTTGTTTCTAGTGTTTTGTCTGCATGTGAATAAGAGTTGAGATTATACTGTCTATAAGAATGTATATTCTTTTCCCAATTACAATATAATCATATTTTCTGTTATAAAAATAATTTTACTCAACATGCTTTCAACAGCTGCATAGTATTTCATAATGTGAATGTATATCAATGTACATTATTCTCTTAGAATGGATTTCCAAGAAGTACTTTTGTTAACAAGAGCCTATGACCATGGTAAGGGTTTTCATATAAATTCATCAGAACACTACAGGCAAGGGGAACGGGGGAGGCGCATATCTTACATGAGATTCCTGGATCACAGATTCACTTCCAGTGTCATCATTGTATGTTTATCTTCAAATCTTCTGTCTTGTTTCTTCTAAGGGAAATCTAAGATAAGGCTCAGCAGCACTGCACTCGTTTGTCAGTTGTTCAGCTGGGACAGCTGTTCAATGCCTTGTGCAAAATGAACCAAAGATCCACAGAAACACGGTTTTGCAGGTGAAAATTACGTCGGCAACATCATTTCTCACTCTGGTGTGTGATGTCAGGTATCCGATTTCTCTATTATGACTGTGCCTGTGCCCAAGGGGTAGAGCTCTTAGAAGTCAATTCAAAAGACTCTACCTAAAACCCCCTTCCTAATAATGTGAGAAAGTCCTGCAGCCTGGGATGGGGGCTCGGATCAGTGGCTCCGCGTAGCCTACAACACCCTGTCAAGGATTCACTTTCTTGCCGTTAGCGGCCTCCACCAAGTGTCATTGGCACTTGCGAGAGAAACCCTGACATAAGGGAAGCGTTCTGTCTGTGCGTTCAGTGCTGCATGCCTATGGAAGGACTGAAGTGGCTCTTTAGTGACTAAATACATTTGTCCCTTTGCATCCCTTTTGGCCCCTACTTGGCCATTGTCCTGAAGCTATAATTCAGCCTTTCGAAAGGAATAAAATAATCTCTGAGTAATCATTTTCAGAAGTTTTAGAAGGAAATCGTCATTCTGTTATCATTCTTCTGGGAAACCTAACCTCTGGTTAGTATTAGGATTTACCATGCTCCACCCCCACACCTAGCTGGGAAGTGCAAGGCAGGGAGACAATGAAAAAGAAGGCCTGCAGAGCGCAGAGCTTGGACTTTAGGGCAGGGCCACTTGGGGGGAGACCTGTTCGAGGCACTAAGTGGAAAATACCCTAACGTGGAAACCACAGGAACATACATTTTAATTGCTAAAGGGTTGGTAGAGATCTTGGCATCACTTCCCAGGAAATGTCTTGCTGCCTGCTTACCACTGTTCCTGAGCAGTGGGAAAGGTTAGAGCAAAAGACTTACGAAGCAGAGGATGTCTAGAAGATCCAGGAAGATTTTCAAAGCCCACATTGTGTCTCCAGCCTCTTGTTGGGACGTGGGAAGAACATGTGAGCAGGGATAGACAGGGGCCCAGCATTAGGACCCTGGCATAGAAGGATGCTGCTTTTTCGACCCTGACAGCCCTCTTTGTCACCTGGAGTGTTCTGTTAGTGGAACTGAGACCCATACAGGAGGAGGAATCCACTTCCCCAGTCCTCCAGTTTTTACGAATTTGATTCCTCGGGTGCAATCCTAGTTCTCCTAGCAGCTGGAGCACAGCAATTCCCAGCGAGAGCCCCACAGGTGCCTCCCCTCACCTTCGCCCGCCTCTATTCTCAACCCTAATGAGGCTGACACTTTAGGCAGTGTGTTGCAGTGTTTGACTCCCAGCAGCAGCAACAGAGCAATGTGCAGCCGGCTGCGGGATCAAAATTTGCAAACTCAGTATCCTGGGCCTCAGGCCAATGCAGGCTGGGTGCGTTGCCATGGTGACACATTAAGTCCCCACGGAGGGATGCTGGCACACCAGCTGCATTCCTGGCAGAGCGTTTGCCAGTGAGAAACTTACGGAGTGGAACTGGTATCAACTCCAGAGGGAGACACAAGCTGCTTTCCTAACTTCCCTGGCAATACTCCCCTTCGCAACTTGTGCATAGCACACCCTCGTGAGTATTTACAAGAATTACTCTTCAGGATACTCTTTGGGGCCCACCTAGCTACTACTTTGAAGGGAAACACTAACATTACAAATGCAACTATAGTGTCCCTGAACAATTCGATTTCCTAAACTTGGCAGTTGACTGCACAATGACTTATCTCTGCTTGGGAAGGGATCTAGACCCCACCCCATTTAAAAAATATCTTTTGCTGTTGCCAAGAAGAGAGCCTAATATTTACTATCAGAGGATATGTGAATTAAAGTGTGTTTTTCTAAGTTGTAATTTGCTGGCACTGTATTAGCTGAGCTCTCTAATACCTGGGAGAAAGGTCCTCCCAGAAATGACCTTAGTTCTTCCGAATGCCTGAGCCACCTCTCCAATTTGTGCCTGCAAAACACCACGTACCAGGATCTGGCCACTTAGTATTCAGACGGTGTCAAGATTCAAGTAAAAAGCCTATATTCCAAAGCTGGATGCACAGTTGCTAGACCAAACACAGCCAACAGTTCAGATCACAGTTAGATTAGAAGAAAGCGTGGGGCAAAGCATGCAGACCTGTCTTGTCAATGAAGCAGTAGTAATAAAAGGAATTACTCCATAAATGCCAACTTGGGAGGCTTTAATGAATTCAGAGATGGTGTTCTTTCCAGCTGCCCCAAGTGGCTATGAAAGCTGGTTAGGATTGTGAGCATGAATGCTTTCTTCCTCCTCCTCCTCCTCCTCCTCTTCATCCTCCTCCTCCTTCTCCTCCTCCTCTTCTTCCTCTCTCTCCTCCTTTGTCTGCTTTTAAATGCAAAGTATCTCTCAAAGTATTGAGAGAGGAACAATTCCTCTGTATTTCCACAGTTCTGCAAAGGGATACAAGGTTAACAGGCCAAGTGATTACTACTGGAAATATTAGATGCAACAGGGAAAATGCATATATGTAAATGTGTAGCCCCATCAATGTCAGCTTTATTTTATTCCTGATATACACAAAGCTGACACACAATTTTAGCTGATGAGGTAATGTCCTTTTTAATTTAGAGAGCCTAAGCTGTCTACTCTAACTCCTAGTATCACTGCAGTTGTCTCTTGGGACTTTATGTAAACATGAGTAATGTGTCTCAGGCAGTTGAAGAGGATTGTTAAAGATGACATCGGTCAGTGTGAAGATTTCTCCCCACTTTGATTTTTTTTCAATTGCCAGATGTAATTATATGACTGTCATATATGAGACATGCTTCAAATTAATATGTCCCAGGACCTTTGAACTGAGTTAAACACAGAAATAAAGATTTGAAATGAACTGATTATAATGTTTTCGTGTCAGTTCCAGGAAAAAAAATGAAGACAAATCAAATTTTCTGGCTCCTACATGACTTGGAAGCTGAAAGAAATAAAAGAGAAAGAGTTAAAGAAATACATAATAACAGAAAAACAAAAATCTTCTCATTTTCCTTGGGGAGGCTAGTTTTTGGTGATAGTCTTCCATCTTTTAAAGCTAAACAAGCTTTCAAGCACACCTGTTATCTCAATACACTCTTTAGACTATTTTATTGTCACTTTATCAGATGTCTCTGTTGTGTATTATTATTAAATCTAAATTTTTAATTATATAATTTGATGATTTCAAGTGTTCATATTTCTTTTTCCTACAGTATTCCTTTATAGATTCAGACTGGTAGGTGTAACCAAACTTACTTTCCATTTTTAAATAAACTTTTTTTTTTTCTTGTGGATAAATTATGTTTTATGACTCAAGCATGATTTGGGGAAGAAAATCTGTGTTTTTCACTATTGAAAGTGGCTACAGAGAGTTTTTTTTTTTCTTTTTTCCCTAGGAAGTCTGGAGTTTGTGGAATTGAGTTAAATAGTGAAGAATCTGTTTATTATTCTGTGGCCATATGTTTAAAGGGCTGCTCACAGAAATCAAAGTATTCTTCATGGAGAGCTCTAGCTAAGGAGACATTTTTGAATTCATAAAAGAACTTCACAGTTTGAAAAGAATGCATAGCATTATGTATTGACACCCCACCACCATACACAAAGGGACACAATTTAATAATAGAGAATTGTGCTCATGAGATTTTTCTTTTTCTTGCTAATTGGTTACTTTAACTGACATTGTCTGTGACTATAATGGACACCATTATTCTTAACAGTTTTGGGTTGCCAGACGATGCATACAGACATGATGTAGTCCATTTTAATTATTTCATTTTACTAGATATTTTTCCCCTCCATGTAATTTAGTGACAAATGGAGACAACACTATTTTTTTTTTTTTTTTTTTTGGCAGACTATGCTGGATAATGTTAGCTTTTCAATAATTGAAATGAAAAGGGCATTTGTTGACAACCTAATGTTTCCCCTCCTGTTTGTGTGCTAGGTATGACTACGTGGAAGTCATCGATGGAGAAAATGAAAATGGACGCTTATGGGGAAAGTTCTGTGGGAAGATCGCGCCTTCTGCTGTAGTGTCTTCAGGGCAATCTCTTTTCATCAAATTTGTCTCTGACTATGAAACACATGGTGCAGGATTTTCCATTCGTTATGAAATTTTCAAGAGAGGTGAGTGAGGGGGCTTGGGAGATAGCTCAGTAGAATAAGCGCTTGCCTGGCAAATGCAAGGACCTGAATTCAATTCCCTGTCCTGAGAGAGAGAGAGAGAGAGAGAGAGAGAGAGAGAGAGAGGTGAGTGAGAAACATATAGAAGAAAAGTGTGACTAAATGATCACTGAAAATTGTGTGATTCCCAAGAGATGGAGATTATGCTTTTACCTTCCATAAAGACCTATACACTTCCATTGCAAAAATGCTGGAAAATAGTTACAGTGCATTTGGCATAAAAGTACATACATGACATCGCTATGAGCAGATAATTATAAAAGTAAGCATATTTTTTCATTGAGAGCTATTGGCCTTATTAGATAAATGCTAATACATACATATGAATATATATATCCATATCCACTTGCTTAGTGTATGTGATGTTACCAAAGACAAAAATGATCAGAAAAGAGGCCAGGAGTAGCCTTGCATTTTCTGTACAGTGATACCTTGGTTTGCAAGCATAGTTCATCCCACAAACCTGCTTGTAATCCGAAGCACTTATAGCTCAGAGTGAATTTCCCCATAAGAAAAAAATTGTAACTCAGGTGAATTTATTAGCTCAAAATATTGATATCAAAGGGATCACAGTATTGTAATATAATGCAGAATAATAAAGAAGATACAAAGAAAAACGTCAAGTTAACCAGCACTTGCCCTGAAAAACCTTGGCAGCTGCTGTAAGGGAGATGAGTAAAGGGAGGTTTAGAGTATAGGACTTTCACTCTCTAAGAGAGTCAGTGCCATCTATTGTCTCAATAGAACCTTTTTCTTTTGGGGCCCCTTAGCAAGAACCTGTCCAATGTACTGGCTTCTGCTTCCTTTCGAGCATTTTGAGCCAGCGCGGCATTGCACCGTCATTCAATAGCTTCATCGCTGGCACTGCTCCAGCCTTACCCAGGGGAACCGTGGCTACAGGATTTTTCAGTTTCCCAGAATTTACACATCTTCCTGACCTCACTTGAAGTGCGGGATGCCTCCATCTCCCCCCGCCCCCTGCAGGTGAGATCTCCTCCAGAGCCTCTTGCTGTTAGGAGAGGATCACCACAACCCTGAAGCAAGAGAGGGGCGAATGACAGCTCAGCTGTGCTCACATGGCATTCAGCATCACATGCTACTCATATTGCAAGGCCTTGCTCATTCACTAGGTGAAGATATGTTAGAAATTATTGCTTATTAGGCTGGGGAGATAGCTCGGTGGTCTTAGTGCCTGCCTGGCAGGCTCAAGGACATAGATTCGGTCCCCATCACCAAATGCCAGACCAGCCCAGGAGCATCATGCCAGCCCCAAAACTGAGTGTGGTGGCTCATGCCTATAATCTCAAGGCTGGGGATGTTGAGACAGGAGGATCACTACAAGTCTGAGCTGTGTAGCAAGATCCTGTACCAAATAAATAAATAAATAAATTAATTAATTAATTAATTTTAAAAAGAAGAAATTATTGCTTATTTTACGGAACATGCACAGAAGAAGCTACAGTCCCAAGTTTATCTCAAAGTCTTCCCTCTTGCTACAAGCACATTAACCCCATCATTCTTGCAACTTTCGGAAGCAGTGCTGGACATTTCCTTACATGAGTCTTTAGAGTTGCACTGCAATGGCTGCCTCCCTGGCTGGAATTACTCAGAATGTTTGCCTTTCACGGTGATGTTGACTTTGTGGAGGTGTGTGGTGCCAGGTTGAGTGCATAAGGTGCTTGGGATCACTGTGTAATGTTTTCACACCTTTTTGTCAGATGATATGAGGCTTTCACTGTAGTTCAAGCATACCTGATAAAGACACTCGAGAAAGAGGATTTCATGAGCTGCTTCAGACAGTGGCAAGAATGATGGGAAAAGTGTGTGCCAAGCAAGGGGGGAGTATTTTAAGGTGGATTAATGGCCATAAGTCTTTTATTGTAATAATGTTTTTTTAAAAAAACAGTATGACATTCACCCTATATTTTGATCACACTCCTTGTTCTTCATCTTTCTCCTGAATGCACGCAGCTTCCTACATTTGTTAGTCTCAGGAGTGGCACCAGCTGTGGTGTTTCAAGTCTGATGTTCCTTCTCTCCTCTACTGCCTACATCAGCGTGGCTTGCAGTTCTACATAATGTCTATCCAGGGGTCTCAGTGAGACACGGCTTCCTTTTCATGCCCACTGCTGTTAAACAGACAGGTTCAAACTGTGGTTCTCTTCCTGATCCTTAATCTTACACATGGCTTCTCAAACAGGCCTCCTTTCAGGCCTTGCAGAGGCCTGCAATGGATCTCCACCACCTGTTGAGTCCCTGCTCCAGGCTGGACGTCAGGTTGTGATGCCCTTGACTTTGTCCATTGCACCTTTGTCTGCCGCACCTTTCACAGACCCGACCCCCTACCTGGCCTGAGGTCTCAGCATGGTACACTGGCCCAGCAGACCTGAGTGTCAACTCACATTCTCCACTGGCTCCTGGATTGAAGGCATAAGCCTCAGCTCGCACTGCTGAAAAAGTGGAGAATAGTACAGAACACGGTCTTGGTGGGAAAATCAGATGAGATGGAAAATATTTAACCAGTGCCTGATCCTGACAATGTGCTTAGCAGACAAGAGTGTTACAGTGATTATGAACAAAGCTGGTGCCTTCCAAATTCAGAGCCCATGTGCTCTTTGAACATGTCCTTGACGTCCTTGGAACTTTGAATCCAAGCTTGCTCTTCTAGGAATGCCCCTGTTAATTAATCTGCACTTTGCTCTATGCATGCATTCAAGTGTATGCAGTATGCTTGTACACACTCAAATATTCTGCAAGCAGAATAGTGTCTTATTTTTGCATATATGTTTTATTTCACAATTAATTTTGTAGTACTTAAAAATGGCAAAAGAAGTATCTCTTCTCACTGTACATATTACATGAAAATTGTTTAAAAAGATACATTTAAGCATACATGTGTAGGTCATGGCTATTTTCTTGAAAAGTCTTTTAATGATATTATAAAAGCTGTGACTTTGTATTCTTTTGAAAATATAGTACTTCTTTTAGAGTACAGAAATTTCAAATATTAAAAGAGGAGGGGCAGCCAGTAGCTCAGCAGGCTAAAGCATCTGCTTAAGCAGGTGCAGGGCCCAGAGTTCGATCCCTGCATGACATGCTGGCCATGCTCCCAGGATGTGCTGAGAGGGTACTGGGTGTCATGGCACACGCCTATAATCCCAGTGCTTAGGAGGCTGAAAACAGGAGGATCGCTGAGTCCAATCTGTGTAGTGAGGTCCTGTAGACCCTGTACTAAATATGAAAAAAGAAAAAAAAAAAGAAATTTCAAGTTTCCTCAAAACACAAAAACTAATCACACTTTAATTCACCATAAAATTAATCTTTTATGTATTGGCTTGAGATTTTAAGCAAAAGATGCTGAGGGCTGAAAGAGGCTGTGGCAACTTTTATGGGTCTCAGAGTGGGCAAGGTACCATCTATTGAGACCACTATTGCCCACTTGGTATGCAGCATGTGACTAGGATCTATCCGCTCCACAACAGTGCCACAGTGTTATCCAGCTGTTGTCACCACCAGCCCCCACTGTGCGTAACAGCAGAGTGTAGCACCCTTGTGGCTTCGGGGAACTCCTGAGCAGCACGCCAGAAGAAAGCCGGTGCTTACTGCCTTCCGAAGTTGCCCCCGCCCTGTAGCGCACTTCCTCAGGGGCTCACAGGGCTGTGGCCCATAGTGCTGCTCACCCCTGGATGCTCCGCACAGGCTGCAGACCCCTGGGGGAAGTACGTGATGAACTCTGGATGCAGCAGTCACAAAGGAAAACTTGAAACCATTAAGGCAAACTTTGTTGGCTAATGGAGAAAGATGGGAAGTTACAAGAATCTTTAAATAGGAAGAAGTTTTTTTCTTTAAATCCATCAGCCGAACTCTGTCATGTTGTGCAGATATAAGGATCAGGAAGGTTAAGAGGCCACTTGAGGTTCCCCAGGATGTCAGTGGCAGAGGCAGGGCTGGAACTCAGCTCCCGGGGCTCAGCACTTGTTTATACCCCGCCCACACACACACACACACACACACACACACACACACACACTCCTGTATACCCCCGCCCCAACACACGCACTCTTTGTCCAGACATTTGAATACCCTGGGGTGCCTCCAAGGACAAGGGACATGGCCAGGCACAGGGGCCCCATGGAAAGGTCTTCAGTTTTTATTTTTATCCTTCCATTGAATCTGAATCTCGACAAGTTTATCTTTTTCAAAAAGGAGAGATTAGCACCTGCACTGAGGTTGGCTGTGTGCTCTGTCTTTCACAATCTAGCTGAGACGTTTTTCCCCTAAGAAGGTAGTTGAAAGTATTTGGAGTCTCTGTCCCTACATTTTAGAAATAAAATTCTAAAGTAGCCCCCCAAATAATATTCAAAATGTAGTTGTGTTAATATAAATATAAATATTCTCAAACTGGAAATTTTGGACCAACAGTGACTCCAACTGGCATAGTCACTGGGCTCTCAAATGCCCCAAGCGTAATTTAGAAATGGATTTGAAAACTTCATTGCAGCTGTGCTAACAAAGTGCAACATGGTAGTAACTTTTTAACCAGAACCAAATAAGTAGTCTTTGGAGGCCACTGTGGCAGAACATGAACCACAGCCAGATTCGGTAGTATATTAAACCAGTGAGACCTCCATGAGCCAAGTTACTATACCTGCGTGACAAGTACTGTTGTTTGAATCTTCTACACCACACACACCTGCTTCGTGTGCAGAGAGAAAATGATTGGCTTGTTTCCACAGCAGTTTCACCGAGACTGAGATTTTGCATTCTGATCTGAGCCACCCAACACAGAGACTGGTTAGTTACATTTAACCTGCTTTAATGCCTAGTAAGTTAGCCTTGATGGCCAACTCTCTGGAAGGAGAGGTGGTTCAGTTAATAACAGTTTCAGTTCAATGCACCACCTTACTCAGAGTAGACTCCTCGGTGACACTGCCAGAGCCCAGCATATCTCCTGGCCAGTGACAGTGAGATGGTGACACAGGAAAGCAGTGGTTGAGTCATACCATCCCCAGGTCCTGAGGTTAGAAGGATCAGCTCATCTCGCGTTCACAGAGAGCTTAAGTGTAGCCATCTGAAAATCACAGCAGTGCCCATGGTGATGAGGGGGGTGTTGGTACCCTCCTGTCAGTGTGGATGGGTAGGTTTTCAGGTATGCGGAAGCATCGCCTGTTCAGCGCTAGATGCTGTGCCCTGATTGTGCTCATTCATGCAACTGTGAGGTCACCCCACAAGGTGTGCATGAGTCTTCCTGGTCGCTGCCAATTACAAATGACTATAATTTGTGAAGCCTTGATAATAGCAAAGTCATTAAAAGCGTACCTTACAAATGTACCCATGGATGCACCTGCACATCCACTAACAAGCAATTGCATAAGGGTATGCTACAGTGAGGCTGAGAGTGCAGGGGAGGTCAGCTTGTCAGGCATGGTATCAGGTGACTCCCGCCAGGAGGGCCTGTAGTCACATTTTATTGTACCCACACCAAGAGCCACGCGTACTGGCACACCTGTGTCAACACCACGCGGAATGACTCACTCACCCTGGGTACAATATGAATTACCTTTCACATTCAGTTTGTCAAAGAGGCATAGGTCACATCTGGCTCAGTTACTTAGTCACCGGTATAGGAATCTGAAACCCAAACTCCCTCCACTGAATTCTCTCCCTCGCCTTTGTAAATGTTCTATTTCACCAATAAAGGGCTGTCAACTTCAAGATTTAAAGATTTAAGTTTGAAGGGGCTATAATTATTTCTCTAGGGCACTGTCGAGATTTCTGCAGCTTATTCATTGTTCCCACATGATTTTATATTTGTCATTTTTTCCTCCTGCAACAGCAGAAGTCTTTAAATTACTCCACACAAATGCAAAACTCAGGTGAACACAATAAATCTGAATCTGACTTGCCATACCTATCACTAACATGAAAAGGCTGAGTAATGCCTGATTAGGATGGTGATCACAATGGTGAATTTTTATTAGAAAAATATTCTGTCTTGGCCTTAGGTATTTGTGTGAAGTTATTTCAGTGGACTTTTCATGCTCTTCTTGTTTCTTTGACTCATAGGTCCTGAATGTTCCCAGAACTACACATCACCTACTGGAGTGATAAAGTCCCCTGGATTCCCTGAAAAATATCCCAACAGCCTTGAATGTACTTATATTATCTTTGCACCAAAGATGTCTGAGATTATCCTGGAATTTGAAAGCTTTGACCTGGAGCTTGACTCTAATAATCCAGGGATGGTTTGTCGCTATGACCGGCTGGAATTCTGGGATGGATTCCCTGGCGGTAAGAACTAAGAATGGCAAGCAGTACCAATGAGAAGGAGGGACCTAGGGGAAGGGCATCAGGATCTGTTTACAAGTGTCATTATATATGCATAATTTTTTTAAAAAATAGCTCAAAAGTGCAAGAGAAAACAAAGCAAAGGGGCAGTTCTATGTAGAAAAAGGGTAAAATATTTGAGGTCAGGAAGACCTTTGAAGTTATCTAATATAATTTCTTTATTTTATAGATTAGAAAGCTGGCCATGAAAAATTATACAAGGGTTTTGTAGAGCTATTTTTGTGATTGATTTCACAATAACACATACTTTTCTTAACTAAATCATTTTTTTTTTTATTTTTATTTGTTGACCTCTCTCCCTCCTGGTCATTCATTTACAGACTATCACAAGTTTGGACCCTTAAGAGGTCACTTGAGTCAAACCACTCATTTTACAAAAGTGTAAATTAAGGACTAGAGAAGTTAAGTAAATATTAACTATTTTTCAAAATTTATGGAAAGAATGTAATTGTTTTGGCATTCTGAATTTAAACAGATTCCTTGTTTGCTCTCTGGAATTTTAAAATTATCTTTGGCCATTGGACTGAATATTATTTACATTCATTGCTACTATCATAAAAATTAATTAAAACAACTAAAATATTCATAAAATACCTATCATGTAGTAGGCACTTTTCTAGCCACAGGGTAAACAAAGCAAAGACGTTGGCCCTTGTGGAGTCTGTGTTGTATGGAGGGAGTGAGACCTTATGCAGTGAACATTGCAGATAAGCTAGTTATGTGTGTGGGATGCTAGAAGGCATCAAGTGTTCTCAACTAATAAGAAGGGAAAGAAAAGGGAAGGAAAGGAAAGGAAAGGAAAGAAAGAAAGAAAGAAAGAAAGAAAGAAAGAAAGAAAGAAAGAAAGAAAGAAGAAAAGAAGGAAGGAGGGGGAGGGAAGGAGAGCAAAAACAGGGAGAGATGAAGGGAGGAAGGAAGAACATAGAAGGAGGGTGAAGGCTAGAGGAGGTAGAGGTAGGGGGTGAAACTCTACAGGGTGGTCAGATTGGACACATAGTGACATGTGAGCAGAGATTTGAGGGAGGAGAGGAAACACCCATATAGATACCAAGATAGAAGTTTTCCAGTCCAGCCCTGGTGAATCAGAAGGTGACTGGCAAAAGTACGCAAACAAATTCTGAACAGAAGGAGATAATCTCAAGTAATTTGCTGCAGCTGCCTTTCTTGTCTTGCGCTTAGTCTTGTTTCGTACTAAGATTTCTCTAGAGAACATGCACGACACAGATAAAAAGGACTGCCTGGAAGTCCTTGGTGACCATGCAGTTATAGATGTGTAATTATCTCCTAAGCAGAATTTCAAGTTTGAGCAAAGAATAGTTGATAAACTGTGAACCAAGAACAAGATGTGAAGAAGACTGTTATATTCTTTGAAATGTCATTGAATCCAGTCATTTTACCAGTAAAAAGCATTAGGAGAAGACTAGCTGCAGAATAATCTTGTGTCATTGGACTTATTGGGTGAATTAACAGTAGTTTAATATTTCCTTTGCTCTTTTACCATATAATTAGGGTTATGATGATCGTATCAAAACTCGTTCATTAAGTAATGAGATTTTTCCAAACACAGTGTTGATGGATTTACAAATATTCAATCTGATAATTAAGAAAGCAATATTATAATAATGCTGTAACAATAGTTGGATCATTTAATAATGGGTTTATTTGTTTGCAATCCGAATTTGCAGTCTTCCTTTGCATAACTTTCATTTAAATTGGCATCTGAAGAGGAAGTCCAATCAACAAACTTATTTAGAATACTTTCAGGAAAAAAGCACGTTGTTATTAGTGTCAAGGCTCTTTCAAAGTAGTAATTTTCTGGCTCTAGAAAATCTCAGAATTTAGGCAAAATTTAGGAAGATTTTTCAGCCTTGCAATCTATCCATGTTTTGAACTATGATATGTTTGACTTATTCTCAGACAAAACTGTGTTTGGGCTCTGAACAAGTGTTTATTATTTGTTAATATGTACCTGGCTTATGTAGCCTACTCCAGCAAAACAGTTTTCTCCTTTTTTAGTCAAAATGAGTATCTGAGTCCTCCCAAGGTTTCTGTGAGTGGCACCAGAAACATTTTTGTCATAATAATTCAACACATCCAGTTCCTGTGCCAGCAAAATTGCTTTTAGTCTTTGATATCTTTTTCCAAAAACAACAAGCAGACGGCGCGGAAGGCTTTTAACCATCAAGTGATTTTATGTTGCATTTTATCATAAACATTGAATTAAATGACTAAGTAATTGAAAGCCATCCATTGATTCATATTAACTTTGAAGAAAAAGCAGTTTATTGCAAAACTCAGAATTCAAGGCATGCACACTGCGAATCACACATCACTCTCTTGGAGGTTCTGTGGTTTCCAAAGTAGCAGTTCCAATGAAAGTGAAAGTTTGCACATAGTTCAGGGCAGGAGTGCCCCAAGCTTGAGACCTGGCAGATGTCCAAAGAACTTGGGCTAAGGGCTGGAGCCAGATGCAAGTCATTGCCTCCTGACATGGAGCACAAATTCATCCAGCCCTCTGTTCAGGCATGCAGAAGATACTGCATCTACAGCTGGTACCTCCAGCACCACATCACCAATAACCTCAGGACCAAGTAATAACATCTGAAATGAGTGGAGCTTTTGAAATTTAGTTTACATTGAAATAACCCTTCTAAAACCACAAAGACTGACACAATGTGCCATTTGGTGGAGGGGGTGCTAATTTGCAATTTTTTCACACTAAGTTTTATTAATTTAACAAAATGTTGATGACCTGTCATGCACCTTTCAAATGCTTGCCTATTTTCAGAATACCCCATTCTCTGCAAAAACTTTTACAGTGGATTGCTGTTTTTCTTCACATAGTAATATAGTAGAAAAGCAAACTGTCTTGATGATGAGGTAGGGTTGTAATTATGGGGGTGATTAATGGAAAAATGCATAAACTACCTTGCTGCCATTCCCTGTTGCAGGCCTATCTGAGCAGCTGGACTTTTTCACACCTGGCCAGATCCAATCGTTGTGGTCCTATTCTGCCCAAAAGATAGCCTGGCATTCTTAGCTTGCTTAAATTCCTCAGTAATTTAATTTTTGGGTTATATTTCTGGTTTCTGAGACAGTTTTCATTCCTCTCTTTGGCCTTTGGGTCTGTAATAACAAAGAGGAAATCCAGTAGCTGTCTTCATGTAAATACACAAATGAGCACACCCAGGAGACAGACAGCAGTGCTTCATCCACTCCGGTTCAGATCAATATTGCATTAGCTTGCCAGGCTGAGGTCCTGCTGCTGTTCAGGAAAGTTCAATGCCTCTTTGTATTATGTCGCAGAAACCTTTCACTCTCATATCTTAAGGGCTCCTAAAGAGAGTTGCATGCCGCTGACCGGGGGCATGTTCCAAAGGACAGAAGGCAGATTTACCCAGCATGTCTGAAACATTATAAACCAGTGAGTCATGGAGACTCTCTAAATTATGAGTCTGCGTTAAACAAGTTCTCTTCTGTTTCCGCTTTCAAAGAGACTCCCCCATCCACCCTCCCCAGGGGAATTGGGTGGCAAGGAGGGGGAGGACCAGCCGCCGGCGATGGCGGTGTATATTCTTGGGAAGATCAGTGGCCGCAGTGATCAGAGAGCAACCCACCATCTTAGGGCTGTAAAAGTTTGCCCACAGACTAAAGGGGAGATTCTGAAACCACATAAATGGAATTTAAATGAGGGGGAGCACACTGGAGTATGAATGGGCGCTAAGCTTGTCTTTTATAATTGCAAACCAGAAATGGCATACTTTTTTTGAGGAAAGGAAGGGCCTATGTTTTTGGCTCTAGCAAGATGTTTTCATGCCTATGCTTGGGCAACGTGGAGTCTTGTGGGAAAGGAAAAAAAAATGTTGTTAGTGGTAGTGACACCTCCAGAATGAAGAGAACCTGGAAAAGAACTAGTTCCTGTGGAAGAATTGGAGATCAAGATTAAGCTAAAGAGAAGCAAAAAGCAGTGAAGATCTTCTAGATGGTTTCTTTTTGCTGACTAGAAAGTCTAATTTAACAACATTCTCTTGCCCCAGGGCACAGTTTGTCTGTCTGTGACAATGTGATTCTCCTAGATGATCCACATTGGTCTCCCTCACTTTGACAATTTCCTTATTTTCTTCATGATGAGCCTATCTCCACACACAGCCGTCTGTGTCCAGAGAGTGAGGGAAAGTTTTAGAATTCACTCAGATTAATCCCTTTGAATTCATAGACTTTATCGGGTATTTGAAGTAACACATTTTGCCAAAGATCTATGCACTATTAAGGGACACTATTAAGGCACACTAAGGGACTCAGACTATCTGCCTATTGAGAATCCAGCTTGCGGATGGGCTTCCTACTTACAGTAACACTGGAAATGCCTCCTGGGCCTCATCAGGAGCTCTGTGCATTCAAATGCCATGCACAGGACTGGGAGCACCTCAACCTTCTTGTAGGGCTATCCCCCCAGGGAAAGTCCACCCGCAGTCTGCCTTCAATGAAGCAATAACTCTTAGTTGAAAGGCATGGATCCGTGGATTCTGGGTAGAGGCAAACAGTTCATACCAGGCTGTCCTTCGAACTACAGACCATCTGGCATGTTTTTACCATATGTTGTGGAATGGAAAAAAAAAGGCAGAAAAAGAAAGGAATCTCAGTCTCTCTCTCTCTCTCTCTCTCTCTCTCTCGCTCTCGCTCTCGCTCTCGCTCTCTCTCTCCCCCTCTCTCTCCCCACCCCTGTCTCCACTGATCTGGACAGAAACTCAGAAGGAAATTCACAATAGCTGATTGCTGCCATTTGTTCAAAGCACTTTAACAAAGATGTGGCCAGTTTAAGCCAAGTAACAGATTTCTTTCTTTTTTTTTTTTTATTTTGTCTTTTTGAGACAGAGTCTCGCTATGCAGTTCAGGCTGGCCTTGAGCTCGCTTTTGTAGCCCAGGCTGGTCTTGAGCTCACTTTTGTAGCCCAGGCTGGTCTTGAACTTACACTGATCCTCCTGCCTCAGCCTCCCAAGTGCTGGGATTATAGGTGCCACCAAGCCCGGCCAACAATTTGATTTCAACACCCACTAGTCAGTGCTGCACATCACTTACAGCCTTGTCCTCTGCTATGCACAGCCAAGGGTCAGCCTTGGGCCTTTTCTTGGCAACAGAACCTAATGCAATGTTTTGGAAGAGAAACCCTAAGACAGAGGTCAGGAAAGTACACTTTCCTGACCTCTATCAGGAAAGGTGAGGGGCAGGAGAGGTGAAGAGGGGCAATTTAGGGAGAACTTGGGGACCTGCTGGGCTGCATCCTTTTAGCACTGGGCTGTGTGAGCAGTTTGGCACAGGAGATGAGAGCAAAGGTGTCACTTGACAACCCTGACAATTGAAGTAAGCATTTCAATTCTGTTCTGGAAACAGTCCTGCTCGCCGGGGAGCATGGCTCGGCCTGTTACTGCCCTTCTGAGTGCACTTTGAAATCCTCCTCGCAAGCCCCATCCAATGTGTTTGTTGCAAAGCAATTAACTAGGGAGGCCTTGCTTAGGTTAGAATAGACTCATAGGTTCCACTGAGACCCATGTTTGTAAATGGCTGTTTTTGCATCTGCTGTAGAAGAGAAGACATTCTGACATTTCCTGTATGTCTGCCTTTCCAGTTGGCCCTCACATCGGACGTTTTTGTGGACAGAAAATACCGGGTCAGATCCGTTCTTCGTCGGGCATTCTCTCAATGGTTTTCTATACTGACAGCGCAATAGCCAAAGAAGGCTTCTCAGCCAACTACAGCATCTTGCACAGCAGTGTCTCAGAAGGTCAGTGTCATTGATCTTTGTAAAGCCCTGTGGCAAATGTGCCTTGTTATTCCAATGTACACACCTGTAGCCACATGCAACACTGAAGAAATGTTCTGTGAGCTGGGGTATTGAGTGTGTTTTTCACTTTTTGATATTTTTTAAATGAATAGCAACAGAAAAACTCTTTAGTGTGCTCCCTTCATAAAACTGTGGATGAGACTCTGAAATCATTGGAAGAAGTGGGAAATAGCAGCATACTGCTTTAAAACAATGAAAT
>PVKN010016561.1:0-17828 GCA_004027915.1 Capromys pilorides | reverse complement strand
CTCTCGCTCTTTTTCTTTTTTTCTTTCTTTTGTTGTTTTTTTTTTGTTTGTTTGTTTGTTTGTTTTTTGAAACAAAGTCTCATTGTATAGTTTAGGCTGCCCCTGAACTCACTATGTAGCCCAAGCTGGCCTTAGAGTCACAGCAATCCTTCCAAGTGCTGTCTAGTTTTCTCTTTTGCAAATTGTTTAGAATCCTTCCTCTTCAGTGTCAGTGTCCCAAACATGTCAGTTTTATATTGTAAAAGAATGTCATTGAGTTCCAAAGAAGTATAAAAATCTTATCTAATGTATTTACAATAATAGGATATTTTTCACAAATAAATATGTATTTGTTTGTTTGTTTGTTTTTGCGAGACTGGGGATTGAACTCAGGCCCTTGCACTTGCCAGGCAAGTGTTTACTCTACTGAGCTATTTCTCCGGCCCCTAAATACGTATTTTGAGAAGAAAATAACCAAGCTGGATGTGATGGCATATGCCTATAATCCAAGCACTCATGAGGCTGAGGCAGGAGGCAGGAGGATTCCTGTGAGTTTGAAGTCAGTATGTTGTACAAAATGAACTCAAGACCAGTTTGAAGTGCACAGTGAGACCCTGTCTCAAGATTAATTAATTAATTAATTAAAAAATAAAATAACCAGAACTTATTAGATTTCACTAGAAATAGACATCAAAGATGAATACATGCTAAATTTTCTTCCTCCCTTTCTTTCTTTCTTTCTTTCTTTCTTTCTATCTTTCTTTCTTTCTCTTTTGTTCTTTCTTTTTGATAAGGTCTTGTTTTATATTTCAGACTGACCCTAAACTCTTATGTAGCAAGCCCTTGTATAAATGAAAAGTTAAACACTTTCAACATATAATGGCACAAGAGAAACATTTTCATCCTAAAAGTTACAAATGGGAATACAAAGACATGGGACCCAAGCAAGCATTAAGGCCTGTAGTTCCACATCCAGCGTCTGAAGCAATCTGTGGCACATTGTGCTCTCCAAAGAGCTTACGTGACTGCACCCCTATGGTGTTTCTGGTGACTGTAGCTCTCATGGCTCCTCTCTTAGGCCCTCTTTGCTCAATTTCCACAGCTTTTCTTAGATGATCTATGTTCCACACTTTTCCAAACTCCTCAGGTCTCCAGTGTACTCTAGGCTTCTCACTCACACCTTCACATACTGCCCTCTCAGGGGCACATTGTCTGGTCTTCCAGGCCTTCTGAAATTGGGGTGGCAGCCTTCTTAACCTCAGAACTCCTGAATTATGCATGCACCAGAAACCATTGCCACTTGGATAATGCAAAGGTCTGCTGCAAGCCTGAGCAATAGCCAGGCTTTCCTCTCTCTTGGCTGTCAGAGCCAAGAGCTTGCCTCTCTGGATACTCTGAATACAATTCTGAGGAACAAATTTCCTATGCTGAGGTCATTCCAGAACATGACACTCTGCAGCTTTCTCCTCAGAGCAAAGTTTTTCACTTTTGCAGTTTAGAGGCTGCATAGAGACCTGCTGCATTTTGTGACGTCTTTAGGCCATCTTTTTGCTTGTCTTTTGGAGACAGGGTGTCCCTATGCAGTTTAGGCTAGCTTTGACTCACTTTGTACCTCAGGCTGGCCTCAGACTTGCAATGATCCTCCTGCCTTAGCCTCCCAAATGCTGAGATCACAGGTATGTGCCACGATGCCTGGTTCTCAGGCCATCTTTAATATGCTACTCTTTCTTCTCAGCAAAGAGATCTCAGCTCTAACTTTTTAGTCCACAGATTTACTGGGGTTTTCTATCTGTCCAAACTCACATTTTAAATCATCCTGCTGGACTTTTTGCTCTTGATTTTCAACATGGATCTGGCTAAAGGCCCCCATGCCATAACTACATTTAACTGCTTTGAAATTTCTCCTGCCAGATTAATTAGTCCACCACCCTTAATCTCAGTCTCAGGCAAAGTCTGTGGACACAAAATACAGGCAAACTCTTTGCCAAACCTTAACATATGTTATCTGTAGTTTGGCACCCAGTGCAATCCTTCCCAGCAGAAAACTCCCAAACCTGGTCTTTATTGGCAGGCTTTCTATCAGATTTTTGGTCTTCTGAGTTATGACCAGAGTCACTCACACAAAACAGCCAAAGGTATGCTAGTGCATTTTTTTCAAGCAAAATCTCTGCACCTGTCCAAACACTTCTCACAAGCCATTCCCAAAGGCTCTTGAACCATATGTTCAGGTACAGGCACAGTAACAACCCCACTCCTGGTACCAAATTTCATCTTGGTTGCTTTTCAGTCATTGCTGAGACAAAATACCTAAAACTCAAAATTAAGGAAGAAAAAATTTATTTAGCCAACCATTTATGGAGGTTGAAACCCTTAATTAGCTGGTTCCAAGATTGAGAACCTTGTCTCCTGCATATGTTAGGTAAGCACTCTACCACTGATCTACACCCACAACCCTACATTGATTTGCTGCTATATGATATAAAGAAATAGCAATTATATTCTGGTCATGCCCCCTGGTGTCTGATGCATGTCTGAACTTAATGGACTGGGTGGTACCAATTACAGTATAATCTGAACTTCCATCCTTTTGGGAAGTATGCAAATCTGGTCACTGGGACTATATTTTGAGACTTTGTCTTCTTTAGATGCACCTCCAGCCAGTTTTGATGTGTTCTCATCCTCTGGTTTTTACTAATATACACTTCTATTCAAGACTGAATGTCTGGGCTACTGAGATAGCTTAGCAAACTAAGTGCCTGCTTAGGCAAGTGCAGGGACCGGAGTTTGATCTCCAGCACCACGTGCCATGTTGGCTCTCCCCTGGAGCATGCTGATCTGGCAACAGAGACTAGGCATGGTGGTGCATGCCTGTAATTCCAGCACTGGGGAGGTTGAAAACAGGAGGATCACTGAGTTCAAGCTGCACAGTGAGACCCTATACCAAACACCAGGTGTGGTGGTGCACACCTGTAATCCCAGCACTTGGGAGGCTGAGACCAGCCTGGGCTACAAAAGTGAGCCCAAGGCCAACCTGAACTATATTGCAAGACCTCGTCTCAAAAAGACAAAATAAATAAATAAATAAAAAAGATTGAATATATGAAATTTTAATTATATAACTAATATTGGATTGCTATACAGTAGCACAAGAGATGTAGCTCATGGCATAAGCACTTGCCTGGCAAGTGCAAGATCCTAAATTCAATTCCTGGTACCAAAACAAAAAAAGCAAAAATGAAGAACATAAGGTAGCACCTAGGTAATCATCATTAATTGGTTCTAGGAGTCACCAGAAGTTCTAAAAATGACAAGCACTAAACAAATTGCTTTAAGGGCTGGAGAGATAACTCAGCAGACTAAGAGCTTTTGATTCTCAGTCCCACATGTATCTCTGGCCCCGCCCCCAGAGTGCCTGAGCTTCAACTGAATCCCAACATGGTGGTACAGGCTAAACCCCACACTGGTAGAGACCTAAAGAAACAAAGTTAAGTGTAAGGAAAGACAATTTATTCATAGTTGGGGTAAACAGGTAAAGAGGTTTTAGTTTTCTTTGTTTTGGTTCAAGGAATTGAACTCAGGACCTTGCACTTGGCAGAGTCTGTTACTCTGGAAGAGTAAGGAGCATTCAAGAGAAATAGCTGTAGATTCTTGTCAGGGTTTCCTTTTTATGGACCTCCTTGTTCCCCATTCCAGCCTCCTAGGATCTGATTGGCTCCTTCACTGTCTTTGACCCTCCCCTTAGATTTCTTCAACCTTGAATCTTTTTGAACTTTAAGTGAAGGGCCAGGTTATGGGTAAAGGGTTATGGACAAGTAGTTTAGGTTTAAAGATTAAGTAAAAGGCCAGCCAGATACCTCAGTGGACTGAAGGCCTGCTTAGGCAGAGCACAGGGACCAGGGTTCGATCTCTAGTGTACAGTGCTGGCCCCACCCCCAGAGTACTCTGAGAGGGCAATTGAGACTGGGCACGGTGGCATGCACTTGTAGTCTCAGTGCTTGGGAGACTGAAATCAGGAGAATCGCTATGAGTCTAATTTGTGTAGTTAGACTCTTTAGACCCTGTACTAAGTATATTTTTTTTTTAAAAAAGGATAAGAATAAGTAAAAGTCTTTATGTTAATAACACCATCTGGGAGCTTCCCAAGTTTAGTTCTTTGCTCAATTTTGCTCTTTTGAAGTAAGAAGCTGCCTTAGTTGGATTTTTTTTTTTTTTTTTGAGACAGGTTTCCCTATGCAGTTCAGGCTGGCCTTGAATCCACTATGTAGCCCAGGGTGGCCCCAAACTCACAGCAAACAGTTTACATCAACCACTCAAGTGCAGGGATTAAAGGCATGTGCCACACTGCCTGGCAGCAAGATTAATTTTTTTTTTTTCTTTTTTTTTTTTTTTTTTTTTTTTTTTTTTTTTTTGAGACAGGGTCTCACTATGCAGTTCAGGCTGGCCTTGAGCTCACTTTTTGTAGCCCAGGCTGGTCTCAAACTTGCACTGATCCTCTTGCCTCATCCTCCCAAGTGCTGGGGTTACAGGTGTGTACCACCACATCCGGCTTTTTTCTTTTTTAACTTTCTTTCTTTCTTTATTTATTTATTTATTTATATTATGGCTAGCTCAGCCTGCCCTGGGGGTGGGGCTGTCACAGCATGTGGTGCCAGGGGTTGAACTTTGGTCCCTGCACAGTCTCCTAAGCTTGCCTAAGCAGGCACTTTAGACCACTGAACTATCTCACCGGCCTTTCTTTTTCTTTTTTGTTATCAGTAATTCCATTCACAACCTTGTGCTTGCCAGGCAGGTGCTATGCCATAATTTTTATTTTTATTTATGGTTTTTTTGTTTTTGTTTTTGTTTTTGTTTTTTTTATAATAGGGATTCAACTCAGGACCTTGCACTTGCCAGGCAGATACTTATGCCCCTGAGCTATCTCCCTGGCTGTGTGCCATAATTTGTAAATAAGGTTCAATGAGACCTTTATCCTATCTTTTCCTGGCTTACAAGTCTCCTATGCCTATAGCTGGAAAGTCACGAGGCAATCGACACAACTTTTAGCTTGTGTGTTTAGCACCAAACAATGGAGGATAGGCCGGGGAGATAGCTCCATGTGCAAGGTCATGAGTTCAAACTCAGTTCTGCAAAAAAAAAAAAAAAAAAAAAAAAAAGAATCCTGCTTATATACAGACAAGCTACCTGGGGCTGGAGGTGTAGAACTCACACAATGTCCATACCCTCCTCTTGCACAGGATGAGGATGTTTACAAACTATGAGTTCTGGTTCTCTCCTGAGTCACTTAATTAAACTTCTAAACTTCTCATATTGACACAGTATACCAGCCAGTACAATCCACCCCTTGTAAACTTGGCAACCAGACATTTCCTCAAACCAGTTTCCAGGTACATAGACATGCTTATTAACATCTTACAACTTGAATATTGTATTACATTAGAACCATGAGATTTTGCCCCTGGGCACCACTCCTCCCCCCAAGATGCATGCACATCCCTTTATGCAGAAGGCATTTTAGTCCATCTCAAAAAACTGTCAAAGTCCTAACAGTTTCAGCATTGCTAAAAAGTCTAAGTCCCAAATCTAAGGCAAACTCTTAGCTATGAGTCCCTGTACAAATGAAAAGTTAAACACTTCATTTAAAGGCACAACACAAACATTATAATTCCAAAGGTATACACAGGAGGATACAAACCACTGGGACCAAAACAAGTCCACAATCCAAAAGGACAAAAATTAAGTCCTGTAGTTCCATTTGGAACATCCAAAGCAATCTGTAATGAGCTGTGAGCTCCAAAAGCCTTACATGGCTCCACCCCTACAGTACTTCTACAGGCAGAGCTCATGGATTTTCTCTGGGGCTGGCTTTGCCCTCTCCTTGCAGCTTTTCTCAGATAATCCACGTTCCTGGCTTTTCCAAACTTCTGAGGTTTCCACTGAATAGGCTTCTCACTCTCTGCTTCACACACTGCCCTCTCAGGGCACTCTACCACTCTGCCTGGCCTCCCAGGCCTTCTGAAATCTAGGCCTTCTTAACCTCAGAACTCCTGCACTCTGAATGCACCTAAAGTCAATGCCATGTGGATGATGCCAAGGTCTGCTGCCAGCTGGAGCCGTAACCAGGCTTTCTTTTCTCTTGGCTTTAGAGGTTGAGTCCCTGGATGGCTGAGCACTCTGACCCTGATTCCCAGTAATAAATTCTCTATGCTGCCACCATTCTGGAACCTGGTGTGACTGCTGCCTCCATTTTGGAACATGGGACTCTGGAGCTTTCTTCTCAAAACAAAGCCCCTCACCCTTGCAATTCTAAGGCTGTAAGGGGTAAGAACCTGTCACTTCCTGTGATGTCCTCAGGACATCTTTTATATTTTCCTGTTACTCCTGGGCAATGGAGATTTCAGCTCTGTCTTTGCAGTTCACAGCTTTATTGGCACTTCCTTTCTGGCCAAACTCACATTTTAAATCATCCTGCTGGGCTCTTTTCTCTTGACTTTCAACATATATCTGACTAAAAGCTCCAACAATAGCCATGCCACTGCCTCAACATTTGGCTGCCTTGCGATTTCTTTTGCAAAATTAACTAGTCACTGCACTTAATCTCAGTCTCAGGCAAAGTCTCTGGACATGAGCAAAATGCAAACTTTCTGCCACGCACTAACACAAATCATCTGGAGTCCAACAACCAATGCAGTCCTTCTTCCCAGCAGAAACCTCCCTAGCCTGATCTTTACAGGCAGGCTTTCTGTTATCATGCTGATCCTCTGAGCTTTGACCAGAATCTCCTATACAAAAGAAATGAAGCCATTCCAGCTCTCTGCTAATAGGCAATGTCTCCAAACTTTTCCTATATTTTCCCATAGGCCATTCCCAAAGGCTCTTGAATTACATGGCCAGGTAGTCACAGCAACGACCCCAATTTTCTGGTGCCAAATTCTGTCTCGGTTACTTTTCACTCACTACTAGGACAAAATGTCCAACACCCAAAATTAAAAAAGGAAAGGTTTATTTAGCTCACCGTTTGTGGAAATTTCAGTCTATACTCGGCTGGCTCCCAGGCAGAGTGGTACATGGCAGACAGCAACAGTTCATGGCAGCAGAGAACAGTGAAGAGCAAAGGGAAGGGCAGCAGCTGCAGCTTCTAGCCAGCCTCTCTCCCCTCCTTATACATAAACAAGCTACCCTGAGGCTGGGACTCATACAATGTCCATGTCCTCCTCTTGCACAGGATGAGGATGTTTACAAACTATGAATCCTATCTCTCTGCTGGGGCACTTAAACTTGTAAATTTCTCAAGTTGACAAAATGTATCAATCAGCAGCAAAGAATGGGGCATAGCTTTCATGTCAAATACATTGATGCCCAATTTGATGAGTTTCAAACAGTCATACCTGGCATCTCAGATATCTATGTCTTTATGTAAGGAAAGGAGGTGTGCTTATTCAGGGAGTGAAAAGGAGGGAGGCCTTATTGAGCTTTGTCAGAAGTTAATGGAGAAACATTGCTAAGAGCTGCAGCTTCTGCCTTTGTAGATTAGGTTCAAGCAATCAGAAAGACAAAGGCAGAGAAACTAAGCTCAAGGAGGTCCCAAGTAGCAATGAATAGCATACACCCCTTTGCTTAATACTTATACCTAAATTAACTATTTCTAAACCCTCACCCATAATCCTAGCCTCCACCTCACTACAGGAAAGGTCCCCAGAAGAAATCCAAGAGGAGGGCCAAAAACAGCCAGGCAGCTGATCAGATACCAGGAGTCTCCATGGGACAGGGATCTCAATAAAAGAGCTGTGGACAAGAAATCCTTCCAAACATTCCCTAGTCATCCAGAGTTCTCTCTGTCTCTCTGTCTCTCTGTCTCTGTCTCAGTCTCTTTGCCTCTCTGTCTCTCTTTCTGTCTCTCTGTCTCTCTGTATGTCTGTCTGTCTGTCTGTCTATCTGTCTCTCTCTCTCTCTCTCTCTCTCTCTCTCTCTCTCTCCATCTCTCTTCTCACTTTCAAATAAGTCACTTGCTTTTATTTACTGTTGGTACTAGAGATCAAACTCAGGACCTTGTGCTTATCAGGCAGACCCTTAAGCCACTAAGCTATCTCTCTGGCCCATCTGCTTTTACTTATTTATTTATGGCAGGATCGGGGTTTGAACTCACAACCTTGTACTTGCCAGGCAGGTACTTGTGCCATGGAGTTATCTCCCTGGCCCCTGCCATCTGCTTTTATTTAAAATGTCCCTTCTTTAGTTCTTTAACCAATGCTGAATTTAGGGTCACTGAATGCTGCATGCTCTATCAGAGTTGTAGCATGGCATGGAATGCTGAGATGCCACGAGGCATGGTATTGCATGATACCCGCTCCTACATGCTACGTATATATTTATTTCACTAATGCTCGAATATCTTAAAAAGGTAAACTATATATGGTATGTTTGGAAAGATGAAAAAATAGTAATACACCTATGATTGGGTTGGGGCTTCCTGTGAAGGTAAAGGGTTTTATCCAGAGAAAATGAATAAAATATGGGAATATAGAACATGTGATGAAATGACACCAAATTCCACTCTGAGCTCCAAAAAATTTTGTTTGGATTCCATGTCGTATTGTTCTGGAGCTGGCTAGGAAGAACCAGTTGCTTAGTTCAAGATGCTTGAAGCTTGCTTATTTAACTTCTGCTCACTTAATATTGGCTGTGTTGGGAATGAGCTAGGATAAAACTAAAGCCAGATAGAACAGAGACCAGGAATTGCAGTTTGGGAACACAAGCCTGGTTCCTTTTTTCTTATTTCCGCAAAAACAGGAAACCGGGGGTCCTTCCCTTCAGCTGTGCAGGAGCTTGCTCATTCTCTTTCACTTGCAAACTGTCTTCTCCACCCAGGAAGGGGCTGCCCTTGGGGGATTTCCCCGAGGAATCTCACTAGGAGGTGCCACCCTCTCCTGTGCACTAAGACTAAGACCATGGGACTGGGGAGATAGCTCAGTAGAATAAATGCCTGCCTGGCAAGTGCAGGATCCTTAGTTCAATCCCTGGTACTGCAAAGAAAAAAAAAGACTAAGACCATGGATAATCAAACTGCAGAGTGTTATGGTTTGTATAGAGGTATGCTCCCAAAGCCTCATGCAGTCATGGGGCAGCTTCTGGAATTTGTAATTGATTATTGTGGAAATGGGTGCTTCACCTCCCCTGGGGCAGGTGATGTGCATTTCAATATAAGGAAGGAAGAGAAGTTAGCTGCTTGAGCTGCAGCTACTCTTCCCTTGTTCTTGCTCTTCACTGCCGCCAGGAAAGGTTGCCTTCTGCCATGTGCCCCTCAGCCTTGGAGCCAGCTGAGTATGGACTGAAACCTCCAGTACCTGTGAGCTAAATAACCTTTCCTTCCCTCATTTTGAGAGTCAGCTTTTTGTCTCAACAATGAGAGAAGATTAACTAAGACATATAGATATCTACTTCCAAAAATATAAAGCTCCCCAGTTTCTAACTCTGTCGTGCCTCATTCCTTTGGGTACATGTCCTCTGCTGGAGTATGACCTATGCATCTAGCACTAATAAATCCTCATGTCTCTACTACTGAAGTGTCCAACCTTTTCTTTTCCTTTTTTTTTTTTTTTTTGAGACAGGATTTCACTGTGTAGCCCAGGCTGGCCTCGAACCCACAGCAATCCTCCTGCCTCAGCCTCCAAATGCTGGGATTATAGTCATGCACCACCACCACCAGCTGTATACTTCTTTTATTTTATTTATTTTTTAAATATTTATTTATTTACTTATTCATTCATTCACTCATTCAGGTTATAGCCGGCTCAGCCTGCCCTGGGGGTGGGGCTTGCCCAGCATGTGGTGCCGGGGATCGAACCATGGTCCCTGCGGTTGCCTAAGCTTTCCTAAGCAGGCGCTTTAGACCCCTGAGCCATCTCGCCGGCCCTGTATACTCATTTTAAAGGGGTGAGTTCAATTCCTTGTTTGAGCCTGGGAGACTCTCAGCCTCAGCCCAGAGAGAAGAATGCTTACACCATGACAATCAGAAGGCGCGCAAATGAACTTTTTACTCCCAGTGAGCTGGGGCCACTTCATTGTCACTAGCTACAGGTGAAGGAGACCATCCATGTTTGTCAGGCACAGCCTCATGGCACACTCGTTCTCTTCAAATAGTTTCCTAGCACCCCCAGAAGCCTGTACCTCTTCACTGTCAAAAATTTTCAGTAAATACTTAGCTACTTCAGTTCAAGGACAGTTGTGAGAAGGATAAACTGCCTGGCCTGTAATCTGGGACTTAGCCAGGATCTGAGACTCCCAACATAAGATTTTTTTCCTTTTTTTTTGAGACACAGTCTCACTATGCAGTTCAGACTGGCCTTGAACTTACAGACAGCTGAATTAGATAGAAATACCAGGCCCGGAGAGATGGCTCAGCAGTCTAAAGTGCCTTCTTAGGCAAGCTTAGGCAACTGCAGGGACCGCAGTTAGAACCCTGGCACCATATGCTGCGCCAGCCCCACCCCCCAGGGCAGGCTGAGCCAGCCATAATATAAAAAAATAAATAAAATAAAATAAAATAAAAATACTATAGCCAGACAGGTAAGGGCTGGGCCCTCAAAAGAGCCAACACACCTTGAAAATGAAGAGACAAGCACCCCTGCCATAGGTCAGACCTCAGAACATAAAACAAGCGCACCCGCGTACCTCCCTAGTGATGGGCATCAGGAACGTTTCTGCACAATTCCTCACGAGTCACCATTTTATTAGTTCTGCCAGTCCCTCCAGTCCCTCACTGCCTGGCCCGCTTGCTCTGCCTCCTGCACACACTGCCTGGTTGCCCTGCTTTCTCGTTGCCTTCTCGTTATCTCCAAGCACTGGGCCTCTTACTCCACTTTCTTTCATTTGCTCCTTGTTATGGATGGGTTCCAGCCCAAGTACAAACTGCTGAATTATCATGGCTCTGATTCAACATGGCTGAATCCCCAAAACAGCAGCTTATCTTCCAAATGACCACCTCTTCCTTCTTCCCCCTCCAGCCCTGGATACAACTTCCTTTCACCTTTCTCAGGCACACAAGGGAGCATGCAATCAGCTCCTTTGTGTCGCTGAATCTGCCCTTCAAACTCTACCCCTAACAGAAGTCCATAGTCCCCTCCTCCCCATCCCAGGTCACAGCTTCTCCCTCGATGCACTCCGTGTCTTCCGAGTTAATAAAGCCGCCTCTGCTCCCACATTATTTCTGTTTTTCTGCCATGGCATTCTCCCCCCAAAAACCCTAATAATTAATTATCTTCCATGTTCTCATTCCCTTTTTCTTGTGCCTCTTATTGGCTTCCTTTTGATCCATTGGGTCTTTGGTTGCTTTTTGCCCTTCTTGTTCCTGTCTGGAATTCCTACTTCAAAGCCACTCAGTAAAACACGCTTCCATGCAGCAGACAGAACATTTTAGCGTAGGATTCTCTGCCCTCATAGTCTCTGAATGGTTTTCCGTGGGCTTTGCTCATGGTGCCCTAATGCTCAACCGCCCACAGAATGAGTAAACTGGTCAGTACTGACCCACCTCAGGAGTCTGTATGGTCATGGTCACCCTGTCCCTTCGTATCCTCTGACAATGGGATAGAGATGTCCCCAGTCCTATCCCCGTCTTCTGTTGCCCTCTGTTCACTTCTTTTCCTCCACACAGTGTATTCTAAAATCATTGTTGGGGCTGGTGGCTCACAAGTGTCTGCCTGGCAAGTGAAAGGTTGTGAGTTTAAACTGCGGTCCCACAAAAAAAGAAAAGGAAAGAAAAAGAAAAAGAAACATGGTTTACCTTGGAAAAGAAAAAAGGAAAGACTAGGGAGGAGAAAGAATTCACCTGCCACTGGGCCCCAGCCCATCTTCCTCGTCTTGGAAAGCCCTGGGATTCAGTCAAGAGGCTTCCTGTTCCAGTCAGAAGTTCTTGAAAGGGGAACAGTATAGTACAGGGCAGTATTTTATGATACTATTTTATAATGAGTCACCTAAGAATCATGTACACGTGCAAGAAATTTATCCATGCACTAAATACTAAGGACTCCAGCTGAGGGCCTAGATCCCAATATCCTGTATGAGTCCAGCTATAAACCTAGAGCTCCTAACAATGCCTCCCACAAGTCCAACTGGAGGCCTAGAGCCCACAACAAAGTCCCATGCAGGTTCACTTCATGAATCTGTGCTGGAGAGGCCCAAAGGTCAGTGGTGGAAGCTAGGAAGCCTATGCCAGTAGGATGAAGGATCTGTGCTAGGAAGCTGAGGGATCTGAACTGGAGCTAGGAAGCAGTGCTCAAGGTAAGCATCAGAACTCCCCCAAAAGTAGCACAGCCATCCACAGCAACAGTGAGGTCCTGAGCTCCTACGGTGAGAAGGAAAGCTGAGTTCCCATCAGGAGATGGGAACAATGAGACAAGCTTCTCCACGAGGCTGAGCAGTGCACCATCTTCCTCTCTAGACCCAGGTAGTGATGCTCAGGATGAGGACCAAAGCTAAAGTTCATCAGGAAAGCCAGCACGACAAGGCCCTCCAGCAGAACAGCCCAAGAGAACTGGCAGCTTCCACCAGCTCCAACAGCTTCACCAAACAGCATCCCTACCAGCGTTCCAGCAGCTCCTCCTGTTCTGACTTTATGCTGCTGGTAACAATCCTCAGTGCCACTCTAGTTCATTTCAGCTGGGTGTAAGAAGTTGAGCATCAATTGGAAATCCACTGCACTCCCCAAAGAATACCCAATCTCAAACACTTCCCTCAGCTCCTCCTTTAAACACTACAGCTACCTTAAACTTCTGTCCTCTAAAAACACCACAGTGGGAATGAAAAATAATTTTTTTTTGAGTGTTAGGGATTGAAATTATGGCCTCACCCATGGCAGGCAAGTGTTCTAGCACCCAGCTCTATTCGCTACCCTTTGGGCATCAAATCTCAACTGGTAGAGCCTTGGAGTCCATTCCAACCAACTATATCCAAATCCTGGTAGTGATGCTCAGGATTGAGCATTGCCTTGGATCTCTATGCCAACTCTATAATTTTTGCTGGAAAACGTAACTGGATAATTCAAATTATATAAGTGATAAGTAAAAATTTGAAATTCAATAAACATCATTTGTGCCTAGAGTAAATACGGGAGGTAAATGTACTTGCCAAAAATGAATGAAACAAACAAATAAATAAATAGGCCAGGTGTGGTGGTACACACCTGTAATCCTAGCACTTGGGAGGCTGAGGCAGAAGGATTGATGTGAGTTCGAGACCAGCCTGGGCTAAAAAGTGAGCTCAAGGCCAGCCTGAACTGCACAGCGAGACCCCGTCTCCAAAAGACTAAATAAATAAATAAATAAATAAACAAAAATGAATGAAAGACTTGATGTTGGGTGGTGGGGAAGGGGCAAGGGACTACTGAGCAAAGAGGTGGACAGTTTATGAAGGGACTTTCCACCTCACATTCAAGACAAAGGCAAGGCCAAATTGTTCATAATGTTTTCTTTTTTAAGACTGATGTAAGAATCAGCTTCCCTTTTGTTATACAGGTCTTGCTTTAACTTGCCCTCGATCACCCAGCAGAAAAGCTTAACTATGAGGCATAAAACGCAGAGCTAGATTAGTATGATGAGCTGTAAGAGACTTAAATCAACAGCCTTCAACATCGCCAGTTTCACTGGTAACCCACTGCAATTATGGAACAGTGGACTATGTATACAACTACTTCCTCTTAGTTCAAAGAGAAGAAAATTTTTTCTTTCTCTTTTTTTTTCTTTCTTTCTTTCCTCACCAGTATCAATTAGAAAATTTATCATGTCTACACCCTGTGCTCTGTATAACTACTATAAGGACAACAATATGCAATGTGTCAATTATTGTGAATGTACTACTAACGTGTTTTGAAACTCTCATATTGTTATCTCTTATTAAAAGCAATAAAAAAAAAAGAATCAGCTTCTTTCATAGAATTGGTCAATTTATCACAGTATATCACTGATGCAGAACTCTTCATTATCTCATAATTTGTAAAGATGTCTGTACCCATTATGAGTACAGAGCCCTTAAAAATATTCACTATTCCACCTGCCGCATCAGCCCCGCTCTCGATGGAGTCTGGGCACAGTGGCACACATCTGTAAATTCCAGCACTTGGAAGGGAGGAAACAGGAAGATCACTATGAGTCCAAGCTGCATAGTGAGACCCTGTGCAAAAAAAAAAAAAATTCACTATTTCCTCACCTTATTTGTTTTCATTTTCTGTCACATTCATCTTCTTTCCGTGGTACCATATGTATGTGTTATGTTCTTTTTCTTTTTTCTTTTCTTTTCTTTTTCTGTACCATTTTTCCCTGATCATTTATTTCACCTTTTGGAAGCTCATGTCTTCCATTCAAACTGTTCTTTGTGTGCGTGTTGGTGGTGGTGGTGGTGGGGGGGGGGGGGTGGGGGTTCAAACTCATGACCTTGCACTTGCCAGTCAGGCACTTGTGCCATGAAGCTATCTCCGCAGCCCTCAAACTGTTCTTAAAAATAAAGTTATCACACATAAATCTTTTAGGACAAAACGAAAGTAAGAGCATTCCAAATAGACTGAATGCTCAATGTATTTGCCATTGTTGCCCTCCTGTTTTCTTCGTTTTTCTTTTTTAAATTTGTTTGTTTGTTTGTTTTTTATGTATTTGGTACAGGGTCTCACCACACAGCTTGCACTGATAGCGATCCTCCTGTTTTCAGCCTCCTCGGTGCTGAGATTGCAGGCATGTGCTACCATGCCTGGACTCAGTGGCCAGCTCAGCATGCCCAGGATGGGGCCAGCGTGGCATGGGATACTGGGGATCAAACCCAGTCCCTGTACTTGCCTGTGTTATCTTGTTTTGGAACTTTTCTTTTTATTATTTTTTCCTCTTTGAGAAAATAGATGGAGGGTCGGTAAGATAACTCAGTGGTCTAAAGTGTCTGCTTAGGTAAGCACGCAGGGACTGAGGTTTGATCTCTGACACCACATGGTGCACCAGCCCCGCCCCCAGGGTGGGCTGAGCTAAGAAAAATAGATGGAAATCTATTCCATGGGATAGTGTTTAAGCAGAAATTCTTGTGTTAGCTGCATTGGTGAGTATATCTGAGGTTATAATGTCCAAAAATCTGTCTTGCCTGTCGTCTATGTCTGTCTCTGTCTTTCTCTGTCTCTGCCTCTTTCTGTCTGTCTCTCTCTGTCTATCTCTCTGTCTCTCTGTCTCTGTCTCTGTCTTTGTCTCTCTCCTCTCTCTTCACACCTCCTGTACTGAGAATTGAAGCCAGACCCTTAATACTGAGCCACATTATTGTTTTCCTTTTTAGATACCATCTAGCTAAATTGCCCAGGCTGGGCTTAAGCTTTTGATCTTCCCACCTCAGTCTCCTGGTGAATTCCAGGCATATGCCTTAGCATCTAGTCAAAATATTACTCCTTATAGTGAGTTAGAAAATAGTTTAGGAAATATACTGGCCTTTGCCGAGGCTGAGGCTACTTGCCTTTATGGACCACAAGAGCATTGTGTTCTTACTAGATTTCCTTAACGTCCTGACACCAGCTTAAAACACATACTCCTTTCCTTAATACTCCTCCGCGCCTTCTGGCCTGATTCCCAGGAGCCTCCACTCTAAGCGATCTAAAGTAATAGAGGGGGTCAGAGAGATAGCTCAGTGATCTAAAGCGCCTGCTTAGGCAAGCTTAGGCAATCGCAGGAACCACGGTTCAATCCCTGGTACCACATGCTGCACCAGCTCCACTTCCAGGGCAAGCTGAGCCAGCCATAACATAAATAAAATTTTTTTAAAAAATGAAATACAATAAAATAAAGTAATGGAGTGGTAAAGAAAAAAGAGGGTAGTTGAAGGTAACACCTTCTATTTAGTCATTGTAATGTCACTAGCATTGCAGTTACTCCAATGCCATTGTATTCTGTGTCAGCCATGCCGGCTCCAATTATGCCCAGAGTGGGCTCAAAACTCCTCCTCTAGGTGTGAGGGTGGAGACTCTCAACCAGATGGACTCTCAACAGGTATCAGCCCAGACTCCAAGACCCAGGAAAGACCTCAGAATCTCTTTCTCCCTGGCCCAGGCCCTCTCTGTGGAGTTTGCTTTACTTTTAATAAATCTGCCTTTTTTTTTTTTTTTTACTTCTCTGAGTCCTGCTCAAATCTTTGGGATACAAACGATAGGTTCTGGCCCTAGTATGAATTGCTGAATTATTAGGGTGGTTATCTAATATGGCTGACACCCTTAATAAAACAGCTTATCTTCCCAGAGAGCACCTCCCTCTTTCTTCTTCAACTCAGCCCACCTTACAACTCCCTTTTATCTTTCCCGCCCACACAAGGGAGCCTCCAATCAGCTCCTTGTGTGTCGCTGAACCTGCCTCCCAAACTTGGCCTCTAGCAAAAGCTCATGAAGTCTCAGGCTCCCTGCCTCAGGTAGGAGAATCTACCATCTCCCTGCCCCTCCGTCCTCTCCATGTGTTTAGAGTTAATAAAGGCTTTCCCTTCCCTTAGTTCTGCTTCTTGCTGCACCACCACCATCGCTAATGCCTGTCAAACCTATCACAGGGGCTGGGGAGATAGCTCAGTAGAACAAATGCTTGCCTGGGTCCCCAGTTCCATGATAAAATAAAACCTATCACAAACTGCCTGGAAATCAGGTGACGCTGAGAGGCTTTAGGATATTATTGAGTATATTTTCTTTATCTTTTCACTTTTATTTTATTTTATTTATTTATTTATTTATTTATTTTTTGATGGCTGACTCAGCCTGCCCTGGGGGTGGGGCTGGCACAGCATGTGGTGCCAGGGATCGAGCCGTGGTCCCTGTGGTTGCCTAAGCTTGCCTAAGCAGGCACTCTAGACCACTGAACCATCTCACCAGACCTCTTTATCTTTTCATTCATTTATCAATTTGGTACAGGGTCTTGTTACACAGCTCAGACTCTTAGTGATTCTCCTGTCTCAGCCTTCCCAGTGCTGGGATTACAGGTGTGTGTCATCACGCCTGATTTCAGTGGTCAGCATGGAGGTACAGCATGTGGTGCCAGGGACTGAACTCCAGTCCTTGTGCTTACCAGGCAGGCACTTAGACCACCAAGCTATCTATTTAGTGTATTTTATTTTAGTATATTTTCAAATGAAGTGATCACTATGCCTATTTGAAAATTATCAGAAAAGTAGTATTTGGACTGCTATGATTAGAAGTTGTCCATGAAGCCAAGCTTGTAGGGCACGCTTGTAACTCTAGCACTCAGGAGGGTGAGGCAGGAGGATTGCAGTGAGGTTATGGCTACCCTGGGCTAAATAGTGACTTCAAGACCAGCTGAGGGGCTGGGGAGATAGTTCAGGGGCACAAGTGCCTGCCTGGCAAGTGCAAGGTGCTGAGTTCAATCCCCAGCTCCCCCCCACCCAAAAAAAAAACAGCTGGAACTACAAAGGGAGAACTTCTCTCAACAACAAATAAAAATAAAATAAAAGGGCCTGGGAATATAGCTCAGTATAAAGGTCATGGGTTCAGTTCTCAGGACCACAGAAATCAATCAACCATTCCATTAGACAAAACGATTGTATAACTTTATGATCATATGTATTTCTTCCTTTCTTTTATTTATTTATTTTTTTTTTTAAAAACAAGAATGGTTCCCTTTCATTTTTGTTAGTACACGTTTGCAGTACATAATGATTATATTTATCATGGAGCATAATGATACATAGTACATTTTAATTCTTTTCCACCACCAACCCCTCTTCTTTCTCCTTCCTCCTTCCAACTCTTGGTGTTCTTGGTGCTCTTCCTTCCCTTCCCCCATCTCTCATACCCTCATTCCTTAAATAAACATCTTCCTACTTCTTTTACTTATACTCTATTTTGC
>PVKN010016560.1:0-17828 GCA_004027915.1 Capromys pilorides | reverse complement strand
AATATTATTATTATTATTATTATTATTATTATCATTATCATTGTTTGAGACAGGGTCTTACTACATAGTTCACGCTGATCTTGAACTCACTATGTAGTTCAGACTGGCTTTAAACTCATGGTGATTCAACCAAGTGCTCAGATTAAAGGCACTTGCCTCTACGGCCTGCTTCACAAATTATTCAGATGTAAGATTTTTCACCTTTTAACCCAAAATAATCAGTCACAAACAGGATGAATGAATCACATGCTTAGAAATTCTAATATTAAATTTTAAAAGTAGGGGACCACCCACTCGGGATCCCCCCTCCTGTCCCTCTCTTGGACAGGAGCTTTCTTTCCCCTAATAAATATATTCTGCTCAAAAAAAATTTTTTTTAAAGTAATACAAAATTAAACCAGAACTTGTTAATACTGTTAGAATATCACAGATATACCTATGTATGAATGAATAAAACAAAATGAATTAAAAAAAAAAAAAAACAAATCAACAAGTATTCAAATGTGAAAGCCTCACCTATAGTAAGGGTCATTTTGGAGAAATGCTAACACACTACCACAACTGTGTGATGCTAAGCCTTCTTCTGAAGATACAAACTTCTACTGGCCAGTGTCTTCCTGTGGACCTAGTGGACCACAATTAAAAATAAAACTGCACAAACACCACTACTTACAGTCAGATAAAAGAGGAAACCTGTAATGAGAAACCAGGCCTTCTCCCTCCTAAACCACTCCACTATCCACTCCATTACTTCAATTGGATACCTGACAAGATCAGATGTCTATCCAATGGGTTGTGTGATGACCAAGTAAAAGGATCACTGTGAACTGAAGTATCTTGGCTGGAGGAGGGTTTGGCTGAAAAGAGGAGACAGTCAAGGGAAAAAACCTTCAGGTAGCTCATGAGATGCAGCTCCTGAAATCTGTTGATCTTTCCTTCTACACAGTTGCCTTAGGAATTCCTAACCTCTTATCAGTCCAATTATTTAAATATAGGATGACCATAAATAGCATTTTTATTAATTTTAATAAGACAATATAATAGGAAATATAAAAATGACAATCTTATCAAATTTACTCAGTACAAGAATTGACCAGTTGGAATCACACCTAAGCCACACTCAAGAGTCAGTGCTGAAACAAACACGCTGCTGAGCATCACTCTGGAGGTAAACTGTTAAGCGATTCACAGCAGTAGGGTGCTGGACTCCTCTGCAGAACAGCTGCAGGGAGCTGAAGCACGACGTCAGCTGAAGAGCTCAGGAGAGTGCCTGGGTTATGATGAGGGCGGCTGACTTTGCAGGGTGGCTAAGATGACAGATTCGCTCAAGCAATAATAATGCTGCAATAGCTAAGTGCTCTGAGTACAACTGCGCTATGCAGTATCTTAAAAGCTATATGTAAAAGTGTCAAATCCTCATTACAATGGTATAGAAAGGATAATTAATCCCTAAGTATAGGTTAGAAAATGGAACTTTGCTCAGAGTCATACAATTCAAACTCAAAAACTGTCTGGCTCTGTAGCAATAATGCCTCAAAAATCCTGCAGAACTGATAAGAAAAAGCCTGACTGGACTATAACAAATACGAGGCACAGACTGTTACAAAAAAATGTTCAATCAGCAGTTTTCCTCAAATCTCAGGAGCCTAGTCACAAATCTAAGCTATTAAATTCTATTTAACAATAGTCCTCTGAAGGTAGCAGTGTATGTTAAAAAGCAAAGTAGTGCATTAAAAAAATCTGAAAGCAACTATTATCTTTTCATAGTGTTGACGAGAACCCCAGGGGTCAGCAAATTCAATTTCTAGCACACTGGAGGAATATATCTGCAGTACAGTGCTCCTGATGGTAACCTGCCTTTTTGTTTATCCACCTAAGGCTATGGCTCCATTCACTGCTGGATAGCTCTAGTTAATCAGGAAAGTTTTCTCACATTAACTAAAAGTCTCCACACTCACTGATAGCATCTACTATCTTCTATATCTAATGGGCTTCTTTTAGGTTTTCCTCCAAGCTAACTACCTTTGCTTTCTGCACCAGGCTTACAAATGGATGGCTGGTAAATCTCTTCTTTCCCCTCACCTCCTTCGACTACCCTCATCCTCCTCGCATATTCTGGCTATTGCAGTCACCACGCTCTTTACCCCCTTTTTCACCTTTGCCTCAGTGCAGACATCTCAGTACTTCAGTTTCACTCCTGTTACTAGACTGCCACTGCTCAGGCCAAAGCAGGAGATAAGAGAATTGCATTACTTCTAAAGGGAAGGTATGCATGCCTAGTAAACTGACTTTGGAACAGAGCGTATTTTCTCATTGAAATCTGAGCCACGTTCCTGTAACAGCAGTATTATATGACTGCTTTACATCCAATCTAGTTAAAATAGGATTTAGTTAATGCTGTCATGGAAACTATATTCAATGGACAAAGTATTTTAAGTTCAAATATATTTATATTTATTAGAATACAGCTAATAGGTAAGTAAGAATATGCTTACAAATTGGAAAAAAAATTTTAAAAATCCTTTTTCGTTGAGACAGGTTTTCACCATGCAGTTCAGGCTGGTCTTGAACTTACTTTGTAGCTCAGGCTGGCCTTGAATTCACAGCAATCCTCCTGCCTAAGCCTCCCGAGTACTGGGATTACAGGTGTGCACACCATGCCCAGCCCAAAACTTTGAAAATTATAAGACGCAACCAGTGTCAAAGAGGAGCTGTAGTCTGTGACATGAAGTAATCTTTTGTTACACAGACATAATAAACACAAGACACCTAAAAGCATAGAAAGTTTTGTTAAAATGATCAAAATTGTCTATAATTTAGGATTGTTTTAGTCTTTTTTTTTTTTTTTCTCTTAGTACTAGGGATTGAACTCAGGACCCTGAACTTGCTAGACAGGTGCTTATGCTGCTGAGCTATCTCCCACCCCCTAGGATTGTTTTAAGCACCAAAAGTACCATTCTTACTTTGTGAAAAGATTGCACAGTTTCAATAATGCATTGTTGGAAGATTTGGAAAAAAGTGCTCCAAATTTGTTTTCCTATCATTCCACATTTAAATATACTTAAAAAATTATAACATGTTAAATAATGAGGTAATTAATACCAAGTTGTCCCCCCTCCTCTGTACCAGGCATTGAACTCAGGACCCTGCGCTTGCCAGGCAAGCACTTATTCTACTGAGCTATCTCTCACCAGCCCCCAAATACCAAATGTTTCAAAGAGAGATAATGATCACTCCTTTCATGTTTGTTCCCAAGAAAAATTCCAAATATACACACAAAAAAATCCCTTACTAGATCCAGATCTTCTTCTCCTTCTCCTCCATTTTTTTTTTTCTTTTGACACAAGGTCTCGCTTCATAGTGCAGACTGGCCTTGAACTGGCTTTACGTGGCTCAAGCTGGCCTTCAACTCACAGTGATCCTTCTGCCTCAACTGCCCAAGAGCTGAGATTATAGGCAGGCACCATTACGTTCGGATTCAGACGTCCTCCTACAATTTGTTTCTATTCAGAATCTATTTTCTAGTCATCTATCATAAATTTGTAAAGACCATGCTTTTTAATTAAAACGTTTTGTGTCTATCATTCTAATTTTATATTGTTTGGATAAGAAACCAATAATAGAAAATGCATCTGTCTTTGAAGGTGTCATCAATATGAAAAAGTTTAAAAGGGAATTCTTCATACATGTACTTACCTGCTAAGCTCCCAAAGGTAAGCTTTCTGCGGCCCACTTTCTCAACGAGCCACACTCCCACAAGTGTGAAGATGAAGTTTGTGAAGGCTGTCACGGAAGCCAACCATATTGCGAGTCTATCATCTTCCACACCGGACATCTGCAGGATGGTGGCACTATAGTACCTGCAAGACAAAGAATGGAACGATAGTTGCTGATTTTTTTTTCCCCAGTAAAGTTACTCAGAGAGAAAAAAAAAAGTACATACCTCAGAAAAAGAAGACTCATGGCTAACTATAATAATATCAAGTTATCAGGGGAGTTCAAATGAGCTGTTTCTAGGAACACAATACAAAAATTGTGTTCAGACATTCTTGTGTTTCTGTACCAGGTGGATAAATAGTGTTACTGGTCAGCCACGAAATGTCCCCTAAAAGTCTTACATGGGAGGTAGGGACTGGAAGAGATGGGTCACTAGGGATGTGGTTGGAACGGTGCATTCTTCCGGCTCCTCCTTCCTCCACTACAGCTCCCAGGCCACTGTGATGTATGTAGCCCTCCCACCACGCTGTTTCTGCCCTGGAACCCACCGAATACGGGCTGAGACTGTGAGCCAACACTGACCTCTCCTCCTTCTGAATTGTGGGCATAGGGTATGTTGTCCCAGCAATAAGTAAAACAGAAAACTGGTACCAGGAGTGGAACAACTGCTGTTGAGATGGCTAAAGTGAGTGCACTGTTTCTAGCTTCCATTTTAGTAGTCCTTTAAACTTCACATGAATTCACTCCTCACCCCTCCCTTTAGTTAGCCATAAACCCATAAAAACCAACAGATAAAAACAAACTGTGGCTAAGCGAAGATTAAGTGCATGCTGCCTCACTAATGAACACCTGGGAAACATAAATCTTATGACCTTCTTGTGAAAACCCCTGCAATGTAGTTGCTATGGAGATTGGTAACTTGTTAAATGTGTAAAAACCCCTGAAGAACAAAGTCTGGGTCATTACCCATTCCAGCTGGCAGAACAAAACTGGCTTATCCCCTCTTGGCCTCCACGAGAGTTTTTCACTAGCACTGTGATTATACCTGACTAGTTTTGAAAGGTTTGGAGATGCAAATAAGAGAAGTGCTAGAACAGTGGTTGCTAATCTTTTGAGGTCCTGGTGCCTAATTGTCAAACAAAACCCACTTATTTACTGCACAGTGACAACTCTCTAAATTTGATACTGGGTTTTTGTTTAGAAAAAAACAACTGTCATTTGATGCTCAGCTACTGGGGATGACTTGTGTTGTATGCCAGGAGAGAAGGCACTGTGAGTCCGCTGCACTACGCATGCCATAGGCTCACAACCACTGACCTAGAATGTGAGCAGTGCTTGATGTGTGACACTGGTCAGAACTAAAAAGACCAGTTGGAAATAAGGACTCTACTGGCAGTTGGATTACAGACCATGCACAGTAAGTCTGTGGCAGAACCTTATCTTTATTTTGTCTATGCTCAGATTCAGGAGTATAAACGGGAAGTGACTTTAAAATACATGATTTTAGAAGAGAGTCCCAAGAAGCCCAGATCATTCAGAGTTGCCCAAGGAAATATTTCCTGTTGTTCAGTCATCCGGGCACTCATGGGCCACTGCAGTCATGGCCCAAGGGACTCAGCTACTGTTCTCAATGGCAGGAGATGCTGGGGCCATTTACATGGTGATGGTTTTCTAGGTATTCAGAATCCAAGAGCTGTGGGGCCATGGAGGCTTCTACCCAGATTTCACAAGATGGCTGGGGAGGCCAGGCAGTGTGCTATGGTGAAGGAAGTTCATGAAGTTGTGAGAGTGAGGCCATACTGGCCCAAGAGGCTACAGGAAGGCAGAGATGATGGACTGTCTGCTGTGGAAAGTCATAGGCAATGAGCACAGTGAGCCCAAGAGAGAGGCCATCTGCACTGAGGCTGGGAGCTGAGAGCTCACCACAACTGGTCCAGAACGCTGGATAGGTAGGATTTCATGTTTACCCCTGCTGATTTGCAGTCTTGCTTTGGCCTGACTCTTTACTATTTACCTATTCAACTATTTTGGAATAGAACTGTTTACTCTGTATCAATGAATATTAGAAGTGTTTATCTGTTTTTGTTCATTTGTTTTAAGGAGTTTACGGCTAAGAGAATGCCTTGAGTCTCAGAGGAGACTTCAGAATTGGACTTTTCAGCAATGCGGAAGTATTAACTTTGGTGATTTAGAGATAGACTAAATGCATCTTGCCATTTAATAAGGTAGACATGAGTCTTTTAGAGGCCAAGGATGGAATGCTATGATTTAGATCCAGAATGTCCCCCACAGCCTCACATTTGGAGGCAAGGCCTTGTTGGAAGAGGGCCTAACTTGGAAGCATATACTCCTTTCTCTGGCTCCTCTCTTCTTTCTCTGCTTCCAGGATGCCATGACATTGAGCAGCTTCCCTCTGCCAGGCATTTCTACTGTGCCATTTCTGTCTTGGAGCTGGATGGCCAAGGAGGAAAACTACTGAATTTATGAACCCAAATAAATAGCTCCTCCTTTTAAACTATAGATGGTGAATATTTTGTCCCAGTGACAGGAAAACTGACTAACACAGAGGGCTGAAAACTCCCAAGGTAAAGCATATCCTATCACTAAGGAGAGTGACAGCTGGTGATTTCACTCTAAAATTACCAAGAATAAGCTCCAAGTTGAAGGTATGAATCAGAAGTCATTGTACACTGTGAACTAATGTACTTGAAAGAATATAGTGACTCACTGCCTGTAATAAGAAAATGTGATGAAATAGTAAAAATGGAACAAGAAAAGATTTCTCTCTTCAAAAATACACAAGAATATGTCAGGATATACCCAGTATGTATAAAGAGACGAGAACGTGGTTTACATGCATGAGAATGTTGTGGTTCTAGGAGAAGTGGACACTGGTCAGGTCAAATCTCCAGCATGGTCTGCGTGATTAGCTCTCATTTTGTGCTAAATGAGTTCACTAAAAACTGGTTTTTAAGAATATAATGCAAGTTTGTTGGTGCACATCATAAGATATGTCTGTCACATTTAAAGATGACACGTTTCTCACAGAACAGTTATTTTCTGGTGAAAATGTTAGTAGCTATATGAGTTCCTTACTTTAAAGCTGACCTGAGGGAAAAAAGACAGCAAAACTACTCCTATTGATTCATGATGAGATGTAGTAGAATTTAATTTCTAAAGGCACATTCTGAAATACAGCTTTCCCTAGCAATTTTAGGCATTCTAAAATAAGTTCACTTTAACCCAAATTCAACAAAAGGAACCAAGCAGTATATAAAATCAAGTTGGTAAAATAAAAATTTACAGTTCGCATATACTTATTAACACTTTCATATATTTCAGAACTCAAATCTTTAAGAATATGTTTGGACTGATTCATTAGTGACTTCTATTCGGTACTTTAATGACAGCTTGCATGTAAAATATTATACCAGTATTAATACATTCATTTTGACAAGTTTTCCATTTTTAAGGTAGGAAAATAAACTTATAAATTACTATGCAGAATGATAGATGAATGTTGCTAATCATACTAAAAATTATACCAATCATAAATAAAAAGAAAAAAATTATATCATTTTAAGATTTTTGAATTCTGCCTAATGGGGCAAAAGAGACTCAGTTTTAAAGAGGGGTCACTTAAGTTCACTTAAACTATAGATAAACTCATTCTCTCACCCCTCTCATAAAGCTAACCATTAACTCACTTAGAGAAAATCAGGGTCATAAAATAGGAACAAATAACTAAGTGCCTGTTTCGGCAAGCGCAGGGACTGGGATTCCATCTCCAACACTATATGCCATGCCAGCCCAGCCCAGCCCCTGGGCATGGTGAGCCAGCCAAGATGGGGTGTGGAGGTGCACCCCTGTAATCCTAGCTCTGGGGAGGCTGAAAACAGGAGGATCACTATGAGTCGGGGCTGCATAGTAAGAACCTGTAACCAAAAAAGAACAAGTAGGACAACTTGAGGAACAGGGCAAACATTGAACCACAATGCCCTATGGCAGATAGACTGGTCAACAGTGTCTGAGAGATGTAAACATTCTTGTAAAATTCCTAAAAATGAGGTGATGTGGTTACTATGGAAACCTAAAAGGTATACAACCTGCTGAAAGCAAAGTTCAGGCTGGTAATGACAACCTTGGGAGTCCTGACCCAAAGTTAGGGTGTCAGTCAGTCATAAGCTTGCAATTAAAGCTTGCTTGTTTCTATGCACTTTGTCTTCTTTTTTTTTTTTTTTTTGGTGGGGACTAATCTTCACTGTCTGTCATCTGCTGCCGCAATGACAACTATTATAAAAGGGAACTACCCAGTGAAATTTCTTCCATCATCTTGAATTGAGAATATTTTGCAATCAAGAGTGCAAAGTGATGATTAAAATTATGAAACAATCCATCACATCTGAATAGTGCATTACAGGTTCCAAGTTCTATTTTATACATTTCATAGAAACTTGTACAGCAAGGTCAAACTGAAGCGCAGTCACTCAAAAACTAACATAAAATAACCCACCTAAAAAGACAGGAAATAGAAATTTTTAGAGAAAAATCAGATAAAGATTTGCCATGCTAAAATTTCAGTCTCTCCAGTGTTTCATGAATAAAAAGATATTCTGTCCAAAAAGTTCTTACAAAAGGATAAATGCATGAAGAAACTAAACAAAATAGAGACTATTTTGATGTTTTTAGTTTTGTTGGAACAAAATAGTGGAACTGTAGGGCTTAAGTTTGGAGACACAAAGGCAGTTGTATAATAGATTTTTAAAAAATTTATTTAAATGAAAAAGTGAACAGGCACAAAAAAAAAAAAAAACTTTTCATAGTGACAAAGCATTTTTCTTTCTTAAGAGTCCACATTTTTTAAAGAGTCAGTGCAACCAAGCACTGCCCAAGGAACCACAAGCTACCTTTGCAGTGTGTTGTCCAGATAAAATAATCACTCAGCCACTGTGTACGTAGTTATTAAGTATTAACTGTGTAAGTTAACTTACTATATAACTGAACCATGTAAGTTACATGGGTTACTAAGACCCAAGACATATTACTAGATCCTGTCACAGAAGAGACTTTCTCATTTTGGTGTGTATGTGGGAGGGGCACTGGTAATTGGATCTCTGTTTCTAGTTACCATCCCAGCACCCATCTCCTCCTACTGATTTCTTTTTTTTCTTTTGAGACAGGGTCTTGCTCAATTGCCCAGTTTGAGCTACAACTTGTGATCCTCTTGTCTCCTCCTCCCACCAGAGTGCTGTAATTATGCATGCCATCTCCTTTTGCGATGCTACACGCAAGCCTTTTTGATTTTTTGAATCAAGAGAATGAGATGAAAATACATTTTAATATCCCAGGATGTACAATTTATTGTGTAGTGTAAAGCATGGTGAACCAATTTTATTTGATCAGGAAGGTTTCTTGCAGGTAACTTACAGTCTGTGGAGGCAGTGGAAGTGAAGGAAATTACATATCTGAAGGACAAAAGTGAGATATAGAATGCTGGGTTTACAGAACTTAGATATTTTATCTTGACTGAATATAAGGTACACATGATGGTAAAGAGGTATGACATAAGGCTCTGACAAGAGTTTCTATTAAGGAAGGTTGGTGACTGCAATGTTACCTGTTTGGGAATTTATTTTGTAGGCAATGGAAAATCATGAAATAGACTTTAAACAGAAAAAACAAGATGAAACCTACGCTATGAAAAGATAGCTCCATAAACCCAACCGGCTGACTGCACCAAGGGTGTGTGGTCTTAAAGCATATCTCAGGTCATTAAACTACCACTAGGCCACTGTAGCTTATCTGTGTAAACATACAATGAGAGCTATGGCTAAAATTCATGGACAGATTTTATTTCCCTCTTCGCAAGCATTACACCTTCAGCATACATTTTTTTTCCCTAAACATACTACCCTGAGTTTCACTGAATTTTCCTTTCTCTAACATTAGTAAATGTCCTTGTTTTCATTGCTGCCATAGCAATCCACAAGCTTGGTGGCTTCAAAACAACATAAATTACCTAACAATGTATACATCAGTAAGTAACCTGAAAAGGATCTAGTAGGCATCAAAAACTAAAGGAGTCTTTTCTGGACAATGGTTTTCTTCCACCTTTTAGAAATTTCCTACATTCTCACATTCCTGGACCAAGGCCTACTACTGCTTTTAGTCTGGCATTCTCTTTGCCTCTGTGTTCTACTTTAAAGACTTATTGATTATAGTGAACATACTCAGATAATCCAAAACAATCTCCCCAGTTAAGGTAAATCAATAGCTGATGTGTAATTCTGTCTTCACCGCCTTTTGCCAACTAATGGAACATATTCACAGGTTCTATAAATCAGGACACATGTATCTTTAGGAAAACCATAATTCTTTTTGCCTGTCACAGGAAGGACTAGAGCAAGCAATAAAATAAGCAAAAGGACAACAATTAGAAGAGAGTGGTGAAGAAGGAAAGACAAGAATATTCACTCAAAGTGTAGTCAGTTTTAAGGAAATGCAGACAACTCTATTCTTTTTCATAGGGTAAAGGCTGCCAGAGCTAGGTCAGAATATTCACAAATTTTATTTTTAAAATTTGGGTCACAGAATTATAGAAATATACATTCATATTTCTGATGTTTTCATAAATAGTATTAGTCATTTATGTAATGGGTTACTACCGTCTTTACCACTTTCTAAATTTTTATTGCACATTCTAAATTTTCAAGGGCATGGGTATTCATTCAAAATAACACAAAGCATGACAGATCCTTCTTCATATGTGAACAACTGGAAAAGGCTTTCTTTGTTTTTGTTCTCAAAGCAGGAATGCTTTCAAACTCATTTCACAAGATGGGTCAGACAAACTATCATCTTCTTCAAAGAGTCCCCGGTCAAACTTGGTCATCTCACACATATCCTCTCTTCCCAGAATGAAGCTGAAAGGCCTGTGGACATGTTCTCACAGAGGACCAGCTTCCCAATCTTTGGTACAGGTTATAGAAAGCAAAGACCAGAACCACACATGCATTACTGTCTTATGTGACAGCCAGCCTCCAGTCTTAACATTTACATCTGCCTAAAACCAGAGTACAAAAGAATACATAGGCTTTGGTAATGACAGCCTTTCCTAAAGATGCCTTTAGCCATGAAAGAGTAATCATGAATATTATATGTGCTTAGCCAAACACATTTACTGAATTCCTGCTTGAATACAGCATTTCCCACAATTTCTAACAAATCTTAACTACTGAACTTCCTGTTTTCACTAATGCCAGTATTGCAGCTTAGAAGCAAAAAGTATTCAATAATTGTTTATGGAAATCATTGTATTTATCTTCACTAACTGTCAAAAAGAATTATAAGTGTTTATAATTTTAAAAATGATACTTTCTATAGCAAATATCAAAGACTGCTAAGAGCAAACAAGAGAGGCAGAGTGTATACTTCAAGTTAATGTTAACATTCCTGTCTGCCAAGGCAAAACAGAAATGACAGTACGCTATTTTACAAAATAAAACAAAACTAAGCCAGGTATCGTGGCATACATCTGCAACCCCAGCACTTGTCTTTCTCCTGCTTTATGGGTGATGTTCACATTGGGCCATAGGATAAGTTAAATGAGAAGCCTGGAATTTCTGGAGTAGCTGATTAATTTTAAGTCCTGCAAAGGGTTCCATGATTTAAGTTACATTTTTGGCCCTTTCATTAGCTCTTGGTGTTATCAACATATTTTTTACCATGTGAATGAGGTATCCTCACTATGAAATGCTCCTTGAAGGATATGTACTATTTCTTTGTCTCACACTACCACACCCACCAACCTACTCAACACACTTGGCATAGACCATGAACATCTAACATGGCTTCATCTGTGGTAGGTGTGATTATTCCCTGTTTATGTGAAGTAACTTTCCCTGTTTCTTTTACTGTAAAGTACCTCTCTAACAAAAAGTTTTTTGAAGCCAAGTTACATGCTCCTGTCAAGGTAGTGGTTACATCAAAAACATGGATAGCTACGGAAAAACATGCCAATGGCTTTAGCAAAAAGTGTATTAACCAAGATACATTTTCTTTAAAGAATTAAAACTTTCAAATATATAATATTCTATTGTATTTTGTGCACTAAAAATCCTCCTTGTTTTTTTATTAGATGTAAGACACAAAGTTGAAAGTGAAAGAAAAGTAGACATTAGGATTTAATATATGTCATATAATTCTTTTGAGTGGCAAATCATAACATTTTTAAGTCAAGTGACTCAGAAGTCACACCAACCTTCACAGTGCATACTTATCATATCTCTATATTACAAAAAGTCTCAAAATTAAAATGACCATATTAGTTTTTAAGAAGAAGAAGAACGAAAAAAAACATTCTGCCAAAGTAATTTCTGAGGGATCTCTGCAGATCTCCAATGCTCCCAAGTGGTCTATGCTCTGTCTAAGAGAACAGCTCCTTACTCTGGTTGTGCAGCTCTGAAATCTGAGGAAAGGCTGCCTCTTTGTCTCACCTGGCTCCATCAGATCGCTGACCTTCCTTCCTGAGAACCAAGGAGCTGGGAATTTAGCTCAGTGGTGGAATGCTTGACATGTAAGCTGGAAGACCTAGGTTTGGTCCTCAGCACCAAAAAATTAAAAGCTGAATAAATAAATTTTAAAAAATAAAAAATTCAAAAAACAATAAAAACATTTTTAAGAAACTAAAAATAGAGAAAATGATTAAGGTATGTTTGTTAAATGCATGTATTAATTCCCCCAAATAAATAACACTATTCTGTGCTGCAAACACACACTCATAGAAACATCACAAATATCAAATACTAACTGCTCGCAGCATACAGAAGGGACATGGACAGATACAAACACAGCGGATGGAATCTCTTCAGTCTTGGATTTCGAATGTTCTGGTCTGTCTCCCACTTGGTGAGCTTTGTCTATGTTAGGTGTGATTATTCCCTGTTTATGTCTCTTTTACTGTAATTGATGTAAGCAAGTAATACATAAATCAGATAATAAACACTAGTAATTATATTTAAAATAAAACCCTACATCCTGGAAAGCCAATAAGGATGAGTTATTAAAACAACTGTGTAACATAAGCATAAAGTATGAGAGACAAAATGTAAAAGTTGGCTAGGATTTTGCCTTTGCGCTTCTCTAATATCTTTCAGTTCTTGTCCTATTTGAAAGAAACTAAAATCTGAAATTCACTGATGATAATGTGGCTGTGGTTTATGCAAGAAGAGTAATTGGGAAGTTAAAACATTACAGATGATGAATTATTACAGACCGAAAAATAAGATGTTTAAGATACGTGTACATCATTTCTTCTTAACTTCCTTTTGCAACTGACTAAAGAAATGATGACTCTAAAAAGCTTGCTGGTCACCTCCGCATATAGCCCTAATACCTGCTCACTTCAGCAGGAAGCAGCTCCCGGGGCACCTGCTTTCTCTTGGCCACTGGTGGGCACGTTCACTGTGCCGTTCCTGTCTTCTGCTCGCCATAGCCTTTCCGCACTTGCTCTGTGCCCAGTGAAGTAAGTGTGGGCATAAAGCTGTCCCTGTTTTACCCTGGATCTAGGGCCTGGTTTTCCTCTCTTGCATCCCGCACTCCCCTGGTGCAGAGGTTGAAAAGGAGGATGAAGAGAATCGCCCAAGTTACTTAGCTTTGTATCTACTTTCTGGTCAGCCACAATTCCTCACTGAAGTATCCCTCTGCCTCTACTCTGTGGCACAACTCCTGGTGGGAGCAGTGAATTGTGGATCACCCACACAGCAGCTAAGAACCGAACTGCTCCACTGCCCTCAAATAGCCCTGACTCTGGCCAGCGCTGCCCACCACCCACCTCACCTTAATTCCCCCACACTGTTCTTCACTGTCTTGGAGACTTTTATCCACAGACTGCATCTCCTTTTAGTTCTTACCATCATCAGTCACTCCTGCACTTTCCTGCAACTATAGAAGGAGGATTTCTATTTCTAAAATCAGATTGTCTCAAGTGTGTATGCTACCGAATGACCAGGATGGGGTCCTGTTATGACACACAAGCTGTTAGTACCCACGCCCAGAGTTGCACATCCAGTAGATCTAGGACCAAAGAATTTGCATTTCAAACAAGTTTTCAGGCGATGCTTCTGCTACTTTCACCTCCTTGTCTGATACATGTCATAAAGTCCACCTCTGCGTATGTCTTTATTTTACTCATTAGTTAAACACAACGATGTTTCTTGTACTAGACTATAACCAACCCCTCAAAGTCAAATCTTCTTAAATGTTTATTGAAATAAATGAATGAAATGATATGATCCTTCCAATTCTTTTCCTCCCTATATCTATCTTAATGGAGACATAATTCATATACTATCAACTTTATTTTTTAAAAAAATATCTAATGTACTATTTTTAGTATGATTAAATTTGAATATTCTGAAATGGAAGTAGTAATTAATATGCATCATAAAGTACTCAATCCAGAGGCCCTAAATAAAAGGGTCTACTGGAGTAGGATGGGAGGAAAGGGCAGAGGCTTAGTTTTCTCAATGCACTCCTCGCCACTCTCTCTGTCCCCACCCCCACTTTCTTCCTTCCCAGATTTGAGCATGGCAAAGAATTATGTGTATATTACTCATGAGCTTTTTACCAGAGCAGGGACTCAGGCAACTCTTTCCATCCACCATTTATTACCACTTTAGTTTCAGTTGGGCCCAGCTAATACCTCATTAAAGAGGGGAAAAGGTGATAGTTACTTAAAATTGTTCTCAGGAAACTTAGAGTCTCAGTGTGGAAAAGGGCAGGCACTGGCATTTACTCCAGGAAAAACACTGTTCTCAGCACTGACTATCAAAAGGGAATAAAACAATATTTTATTTTAAGCTGTAATGGCCTTCAAAGGTCTGTACATAAAAGTCTGCACATTTCTTAATTCCACATAAAAGCAATGTTTCACATCTTGTGAGCATGCAAAGATTAAGTTGTATGCTTATTATCTGTTGCTTATAATAGTTTTATGCTATCTCTGTGGAATCACAAGTTGGACAAAATAGACCAAAATTATGCAGAATGAAGACGAAAAAAACAAAATATAAAAGTTTGTTCAAAGTAGAACCTCACTTATCAAAATAAGACAATTATACTAAAACGTTAGACAAAATATTTCTAGAAGCACAGACTGAAGTACATTGTTTCTTCTGTTTCCAATTTTCCAAAATAAGCACACATTACTTAAGCATTTCGTGTAATGTATTAAAATTTGGTAGACTTGGCGTTGTATTTAAGCAATCCAATCTAAAAAGCTGTAAGGAACTTACATATGTGTGTTAACCTTCTGAGAAAGTATTTTCTTTTTTTTTTAAATTTTATTTATTTATTTATTTATTTGTTTGCTTGTTGTGTTTGTTTGTTTCTTTATTTGATTTATTTTGTGGCTGGCTCAGCCTGCCCTGGTGGTGGGGGCTGGCGCAGCATGTGGTGCCGGGGATCGAACCGCAGTCCCTGCAGTTGCCTGAGCTTTCCTAAGCAGGCGCTTTAGACCACTGAACCATCTCGCCGGCCCCTGAGAAAGTATTTTCAACCTCCTGGTGACTACATACTACAAATAAGCACAATAATTCTAGGTTAGGTATTCAATATTTAGACATGCTGATGGATATTGACACTTTAATAGAAAATATAAAATAGCCAATGATCTCAATCAGATACAACTAAAGTACAGCTGTTCAGGGCGTATTATGCATCAGACAGATATGGAGATAGAAAGGCCACATTGTGGCACTTTCTGTCTGGGGAGGGCCAGAGCTTGCATTTCACTGAGGGATGCATATAGGCCCATTGAAACTGCATCCCCACTGGGTGGAATCTATGGAAGTGGTGCAAGAAGGTACATAGTGATTAACTTTGTCCAAGCAGCTAATCAGTGATTGCAATTAGAGTTACTACTTCTCACATTCCCAGACTGAAGCACTATAAAGAGGCAAGCACTTTGGGAGGCTAGTTACCACTGAGTTCATTTGGGGAAAGCATTTAAAGCCAGCCAAGAGTGGTACATAGGGAGGATAGGACAGAACATGGTTGAGACTGTAAGTTCTAAGCAGGATGACAAATGCCTATCAAGTTCACTGACTAGAAAAACAGTAATGCCAGAGACAGACATTACAGCCAGAAGGGAAACTCTTGGTTTTCATTTCACAGAAGACAGTAATGATTAGATGGTGACGATTCTGGAGATGTCTGGTATGGTTATATCTAAACGTCCCCCTAAAGCCTCATGTGCTCCTAGTTGGGGCTTTAGGGAGGTGACTGGATCATGGGCTTGTGATACTTAAAAGACTAGTCCACTAAGGAGTTTGCAACTGCTTCTGATTGGGGAGGGTGGTGAAGCCTGATCAGAGGTGGGGGGCGCCAGGTGCCTGGGGATGTGGCTGAAAGGTGGTCTCCTTCCAGCCTGTTGTCCCTTGACTGCTTGCCTGAGATGCCATGAGCTGTTTCTCCTCTGCTGTGGCTCGGTAACATGCTGTCCTGCCTTGGAGCCAGCAGACTATGATCTAAAACCCCTGCAAACTGTGAGCTGAAATAAATCTCCCCTGCTATAACACCAGCATCTTAAGTATCACATCTCAGTGATGAGAAAGTTGCTAAGACTAATGATCTTGATGCAAGGGATCCAAGATAAAATGAAAAAGGAGCTGCATCCACAGGCGAAAGAACCAAGTGGGATAGCAGGCACACAAGAGGAATGGGACCCGATAGAGGCCAAAACTGCTCAGTTCCCACAGACGGAGAGAAACATAGCCTGGTTTCCCTCCCAGACCCCCAGTATTCACTCTCCAACTGTTGAAAGTGATGGCTGCATCTCCTGATGAAAAGAGGGACCTACAGAAAAGGAGAAGCAGGTAAAGAAGAATGCATATCTGGGAAGGTATTTCTTTCGTCTTCTGCTACAATATGGATAAAAGAACTGGATGGCATGAGTGAAATCTGAATGCTAGAACCTATACCTGTAATTGAGGATTATTATAATAAGCTTTCTATGAAAAAAATATTGATGAGTACTGAATTATCACCAAAGTAGCCACAGAAAACTCTGTTAGTACAATAGAATTTCTGTGCTTCATGAAAGCAAGTGATTTGGTCCTACCTAGAAACACTGCATCCTCAAACAAAATGTCTTTCTTTTTGTATTACCTGCTAAATCATTTATAGTAACATGGTTCTCAAACATTAGTGTGAATAAGAATCATCTAGGGATTGTTAACAAATCCAAAATCCTTCGCTGGCCACCCTCTTTGTCTGCTTCAGCTTCCCACCTAGGACTGGGATTCACTTCAAAAAATTCTCAAGTACGTAGTTCTAAAGCCCTTTTGAAAAGGACACCTTTTTTGATCCAGTCTGTACGAGCACTATTTTACAGCAAGTTTCTTCTGGAGAAATCATCCTTTTCCCACTTTGTCCTACTTTCTAAGTCACTAACTTCAAAGTTTACTTTACTGCCCCTCTACATATTTAACTAAGCTCTCTCCAACATTGTTTAAAATGGGGAGAGGCTGAAGTGAGTAAAGACTCTGAAGTTAATATAGATAAATTTTATTTTCTTTTCCCAAATATCAGGGAAAGAAAGTGGATCGATTTTTTAATAGAGGAACTAGCTGAGCTGTAACAGCCCCAAGGAAAGAAACTGCAGAGAGACCTGACGCACTAGGGTGCTACACTAACAGTAAATTAGTCTGTTACACTGTAAACTGTGCCTTCCAATGTTCCAAGGAGAAGCCCCCAAAATACAGCTGGCTCACTCCATGCTCACACAAGAGCAGCAGGAAAGATCCAATTGTTAGCACAACCTTGGCATCCTTCAGTGATGACAGGAAAAGTTCCACCTGTGTTTACACAGGAACTATAACCTGAAGAAGAAAGGCTATTCATCAGTGAGCATTTATTGAGGGAGTGAGTACTACATGAAGGATATGCACTTTCATCTCAGATACCATAGTGATATATCAAATTACTTAGCTGATTGAAAAAAAGAGGGGAAGAAGGCAAGTACTTTTGAGTAAAATGTTTGAATTAACTGTATCTTCTTAACTCTCTTATGGCTAGAATTAGTGCCAGAAATGATCTTTTCATTGTCTGTT
>PVKN010016559.1:0-17828 GCA_004027915.1 Capromys pilorides | reverse complement strand
ATAGGCACTATAGGCCCCCAGTTCAGTTTTGGGGATTGAACTTGGGTCTTTCAGCTTGCCAAGCAGGTGTTTAGACTGCTGAGCTATCTCCGCAGCCTGTTTCCCTGTCTCTGTCTCTCTCTGTCTGTCTGTCTGTCTGTGTCTGTCTGTCTGTCTGTCTGTCTGTCTGTCTCTCTCTCTCTCTCTCTCTCTCTCTCTCTCATTAAATTTTATATATTTTGTACAGGGTCTCATTACACCGCTCAGACTCCTACTGATCTTCCTGTTTTCAGCCTACTTAGCACTGGGATTACAAGCATGTGCCACCAGGCCTAGTCTTTGTGACTGGGTTGGAGCAACCCGGACAGTGCCAGCACAACATGAGGTACCAGGGAGTGAACCTGGGTCCTTGTGCTTGCCTAAGTAGGTGCTTAAACCTCTGAGCTATCTCCACACACACCCCCCCCCCATTTTCTTGAGTCAGGTTCTTACTATGTAGTGCCGGCTGGCTTTGAACTCTCTTATGTAGCCCAGGTCGCCCTCAAACTCGAAGCCTCCCGGATTCTGGGATTGTAGGCATGCACCACCAATCCCAGAATAGTAAACATCTTTCTGTGGTTAAATTCAAATGCAATCCTACCAAAACAATAAATTTGTTTCTGATGACAAATTTCTTACGTTACTCCATTTTTAAATTTATATTGAAGTTGGTTAAAAGTTAATGAAATTTGAAATTCAGTTTCGTATGAGGGTTAGGCACATCTCAAGTTTTGCATTGCCACATGTGACTGGTGGCTCTGAGGTGTGCCCCAGACCTCGGTGACCCCTGAGAACTGAGCCTTTGTCCTCTGCATCACTCCCAGGAGAGCCACCCTCACCCCCATCTCCACTGTGTTATATTTCTCTGCTTGCAGAAGCCTGGCTGTTTTCCAGCCAAATCATCTCCAAATCACAGAATCCAGGCTTTCTGCTTCTTCTCACAAGAAAGGTCCTGTCATCCCTCAGCTGGTAGCCAGCTGTTCGCAGCTTCTAGAAAGCCCTGCTCCAGCCCAGACTCATCCCTGTACCCATGCCGCGTGAGTCCCTCGTGCCTTTTCCCTCCCCACAGGCCCTATGCCTACTTGCTAGTGTGTGTTGATGATTCGTAATGAGGTACAGGTCCCTGGAAATGTCCTTATGAATTTTACTGGCTCAAGGATCACTCAGTTACCAAAGTCCCTTTGGCATAGCTTGTACTTGATTTTTAATATATGATAATTTATATATTGATTTCAACCTATGTTCAATGTGAAAATAATTTGTGCATGCAGAAAGCCAGGCTTTTATACATTTTGTCCATGACTCACACTCCACATAAACACAATTAAACATATAAGCCAGTCAAACTCTGTGCATGCATTTTTTAAAAAGTTAGTACAGGGTCTATAGGGTCTCACTACACAGATGAGACTCATAGTAATCCTCCTGTTTTCAGCCTCCCAAATGCTTGAATTATTGACATTTACCACCACGCCCAGTCTCAGTGCACCCCAGGGATGGGGCTGGCATGGCACAGCAGGGATTGAACCCCAGTCCCTGTGCCTTCTTAAGTAAGTGCTTTAGTCCACTGAACCATCTAGCCAGCCCATATTTTTGTTTTCAAAAGCAACCTCTATGTGCTATGTTGACATAATTTGAAAAAATCTTGCACTAAACCATATCCTCCACAAGCAAGTGGTATTATTGACTTGCAGATAAAAATCAAGGAATAGGAGCTGGCTTAGTTAAGGAGTTTTAATGCATGCATTCATTTTGCCAGCATGTAAAGCAGAAGGTTCACACATATAATTGCAGTAGAAAGCTTGGAATAGGACAAACATGATAATGCCACTCACACAGATAGCAGAGAGCAGTGCATGTGGTGGAGTCAGGACCCACACAAGGACAGCTCTCCTCAGATAGCAGTAGCCAACGATGTGCTGAGGCAGAACCCAGCTTAGCCTAAGTGTGAGATTAAGCAAAAATTACACCTGCAAAACAGAGCTCAACTCTGACTCCTATAGGTGACTGGAAATGACCTGGTTTCAAAATACATATTTTAAGTGTCTAGAATGTAGGTGGACAAACAACTAGACTAAGAGAGTTTAGATCTAAAACCCTAAATATACAGGAACACTTCTGACTCCAAGGCCTGAGTTCACGATGCATGAGTGGTGTCACTGTTTGAGGGCTCAGGTTCAGAATTGCGCTGGGCATAGTCATCAGTGTCTTAAAAGTCTCAGTAATTTTGTCTTTGAACTTGTGCTTTATAAGTGAAGAGGAATAAGATGCTCGAGCGGCTCTGTGGGCATAAGAGGCACAGGTGGGCCATGTCCCTGCCACCTCTGCTGTTGACAACCTGTATATCACACTCCACAGACCCCCGGGCAGAGCTCTCAGGTATGCTCAGAAGGCACGAGATTGCAGCGAGACATAGGCAAGCGAGTAGGCCATTTGTTAGATGGATAGCCAGATACAGGAGGACAAGCAACCAGGCATCTACGTTACCTGGAATTTGCTTCAGTGGACAAAGAGAGCAATGAAGTCTGAGAAGCCCGGTGACTGCCGCACACCAAACACCCTGCCTTGCTGCCTTCCTTCCCAGAGCTCCTAACCAGCCTATGGCGCTGAGGAAAGGAGAAACACAAGCCAGCACTGCCCTTGCTCTCAGCCCCCTGGACTCATCAGTCAGCGTAAAGTAGACTCTGGAGAGCTTGTGAACATATCAGGAGGGCTGGTGCAGCCTTTACACTATCTGCTAAGAATAAAATAAAATGGATCATGAGTTTTAGGGATTCTATAACTTAAATATTTTTGTATTACATTGCACCTGACACGGTCATAAGGAAGAATGTTAAAATTCATGCTAATGAATTGATTTAATTTTTTCTCTACCTAGCATTCCATTAAATAGCAGAAAAGAGCATGACAAGCCAATAAAGATACAGTAGAAGAAAAGCAAAAGCTTTTCTCTTGCTGCCCTCAATAGCTGCCTTTCCTGCTTTTTGAAGAGGTCACTCACTTTTTTTTTTTCTTTTTGCAGTAGGTCCATGACTTATGTAGCTAGCAATACCCATAGAATATTTATATTTTACTTTTTTATTTTTTAAATAATAAAACTCTGTGGCCCAGAGTTCCACGTGACAGACAGCAAGCACTCAAGGGGGAAGAGCCCTGCTTCCCGGCAATAGGTTCTTCAGCACATCCGCCTCCATCTCAGCCCTGGGTGATGCATGTGACCAGTCCTTAGTGATTATGTCTGAGCAGGTTTCCATGGTGACATTCTGAGAAGCTGCACAGAACTCTGTGCTCTCCCATGTTGCCTCTATTCTTTGTCACCAGTCTCAAAAGACAGTATGTAAAAAGACCTCAAGTTTTGGAGTCAGAAATTATTCATTGTATGAGTTTTTAAAATGTAGTTAGTGTAGGGTCTCTAGGGTCTCACTACGTAGATCAGACTCATAGCGATCCTCCTGCTTTCAGCTTCCCAAGTGCTGGGATTACAGGTGCACCAACATGCCAGTCTTAGTCACCCTCTCAGTGCACCCCAGGGGTGGGGCTGGCATGGCGCACTGCAGATCCAACCTCCATCCTGCGCCTGCCTAAGCAGGTGCTTCAGTCTGCTGAGCTATCTGGCTGGCTCTTCACTGTATAAATTTAAACAAATTGTTTAACTTCTGAGTTTCTTCCCCACCCCACCCCCAACCTGTAAGTAATAAACAATGCAACACCAATGACATGGAGCTTACACCATGTTGTTCTGTGGGTCTGGAAGTCTGCTGGTCTCTGTTCTTTCTCCCTCTCAGATCCTACTTATACTTGTATTACATATAATGTCCTGGGGTTTCTGGTCACAATAAGGAAGAGTGTATCTGCTCCATTTCCCAGAAGTGGAAATCAAATCCTTTCCTCGGTCCCTCTGCTTACCTAATCAGGTGCTTAGTCTGCTGAGCTATCTCTCCAAACCTAAAGGCATGTAGTTCTAATTTACTCTTTGAGTTCTAAAATGTAACCTTAAATATACACAGTGTTGCATTGTTGTTTGAACCATATATCCCAGATGGAAAGCTGGAAACCCACAAGCACCAACGAGGATGGACAAAATGAAGGTAGCAACAAAAACTGTTATGTTTAGTCAAAAAAGAAAAAAATCCAGCAAAATAGTAAAGTCTTAGACAATAGCTATTCTAATTCAGCCAAAAAACCATAGAAAAAGCAACAGGCCAATTTCCCATCCATGCTAGCAGGACTTTAGTGGGAAGCTTAGTTTTGTCACCTTGCCAGGCCATAATGTGGTGTCCCAGTTTCCTTCTTGTGGTGTCAGTTGAGACTGAGAAGCTAGCTGAGACTCTCGTGCCCTTCAGGTACTTGGGGAGTATGGACTTCTACACCTGATTTAGAGGACCTGCCTCCCCATTTCCAATAGGGCTATGTCAGAAGATGTCTAATGAAGAAATAGAACCTACCAACACCCTCCAGAGTTATAAAGGTACCCATTGTGTACATAACACATGGAACCTATACATAATATCCTCTCAGCTTCCCCTCCCAGTCCTTGTACTTTGGGAGCTGTTGGTGTCTTTATACGTAGAAGCAGGCCACACTGCACCCTTCGATCATGTCATCACTGGACGCTGGCTCATCAGAGTGAGCACAGCCTCTGATACACCAAGCCTCCCGGAATTTTCCTCTGTGTGGCTCTCTGGGAGCTTCTGACTAAAGGCAATGTCTAGGCGTATGGTGGCAAAGCATGTGCAACTTTCATTGCAGTCTTGGTGCTCTGCTCTCTGGGTAGAGAAATGCCAGGATGATGAGCCAACCTCCTAGAAGCGCTTCTCCTGGCTGTGAGAGGGCCAGAGAGCTCATGTGCACACATCTCTTCTGTAGGACACTGGTGACACAGGTGACAGCCTCAACAGTAGAATTTGTATCCTTGTGACAGTGATCTCTGTGCTAAAGCAGAAAGCTTAAGTAAGACTCACAGTCCAGTGGCATAAATCAAAATGCCCAGTCAAAATCTAAATTCTTTGTCACTCAAAAAAATCAAGAAATTTCCAGATGAATAAAGAAGTTACAACAGATGCCAAGACAAGGTTATAGACATATTGGAGTTATCTGACAAAAGACTTAAAGTCATCCATCATAAAAATCCTTTAATAAAAAATTTCACTTGAAATAAACAAAAGATTAGAAAGCCTCAGCAAGCAAAAGGCACACCGAAGGACACAGTGGAAACATGGAAGTGCAAATTAGCCAAATCTGAACAATAGCCAACGAGGCTTTTTAAAATCAGTAGAACTCTACTGAGGAATTTCACTAGACCTCTAGAAGAAGAGAGAAGAGTAGGAAATGAGGTAATAAATGATAGCTGAAAATTTCTCAAATTTGGTCCATAACAAACCTAAATATTCAAGGAGATTAGCAAATCCCAAACAGAAGAAACCTCAATAAGTTCACCCCAACACTTATCACAGTTAAACTACTAAAAGCTAAAGAAAAACACACATGGAAGCAATGAGAAAGCACCTTCCCTGTAGGTAGTGGCTGAAGCTGGAGACGGATCTCATGGGCAGGGCCGGAGCAAGCCGAGTCCCAAGAAGGAAGAACACCTGGGGGAATCCTCATGACCACTGGGCTTCAGTCCAGAGAACACCAGGCTCTCAAGATAACCCAAACAATGGGTTTCTAGGCAAAGGAGTAACACATGACACCAACCTACCAAGTATATAAATCAACACACTGAGGTGATTGAGCAGATCCGCCCTTCCCACCCAGAGAGAAGAGATAAAGAGATAGAGATAGATTGAGAGAGAGAGAGAGAGCTCCATCTGACCTCAGCTTCCTCTATCTCGTCTTCATTTCTTCATCTTCTTGCCACGCTTCACAGTTCTCACTCTAGGAAGTTGAAGAGATGCATGGGTTGCTGCACTTACTTATAGGAGGAAAGTTTGAATGAGTTTCTCATCAGAAACTAAGGAATTAGGAATTATTTTTTAAGGCTGAAAGAAAAGAAAACCTGTGAGTGGTAAATCTTAGGTGCAGGCCCGTGATGTGCTGAGGGTAACTTGCCCTCGTTTCCCTTCGTCTGGCGTAGCCTGCTTTCCCTCTTCATTCTGAAGAGCATTCTGCCTGCACAGAAGATTTACTGTGCAGTTTGTTTTGAATGTTAAAGCAAAACTTGTGATGCTGTACGCTGTACTCCTAAGTATGCAGAGGCAATTGTAAACGGGTATAGATGAAGGAATGGAAAGAGATTTCTGCCCTTGAACCAGGTAAAAAACAGCACCAAATCATCACATAGAAATTCCAAAAAACCCTCACTCCAAGGGCAGCCTGTGTAGAACAAGGTATCTTAGCAGAGATTCTGGAACAGAAAATAGATGTTGCAAAAACTATGGCTATCTGAATGAACATAATGTACCAACACTTATTTTTAATTATAACAAAACAGCATGTAAAGCATTAATAAAAACAGAACTATATGTGGGGTATCTCTGGACTATCTTCAGATTTTATGTAAATAAGAAACTATTCTGGTCTGGCAAGATGGTTCAGTGGTCTAAAGCACTTGCTTAAGAAAGCTTAGGCAACCACAGGGACCGGGGTTCAATCCCTGGCACCACATGCTGTGCTGGCCCTACTCCCAGGGCAGGCTGACCTGGCCATAAAAAAAAAAAAATCTCTCTTCTTTAAAAATGCTATAAAAATGACACCACAAGTTGGCATCAAGGTTGTTGAAAAACTAGTTACCATGTTATTAATTATTGTATGAATGAATGTAATATGTCACCACTTCTCTGGAAAGAGTTTGATAGTGTCTTAAAATATAACAAGAGAATATTGTGCAATTCATTGACTTTAGTCTGTGCATCGATCTAGAGAAATTAAGGACTATGTTCACAAGCAAACTTGTCCACAAAGATTTACAGTAATTCATTCATAATACTCCAAGCTGGTAACAACCCAATGGTTCTCAAAGGGCAAAGTATTAAATGACTAGAGGCATTCCTACACCATGGAAGACACTCCACAGTGAAACCTGAGATACTCTTGATAACACATAACCAGCAGCCTGGAAGGAGCTCCAGAAAATGATGTTGAATAATAAAACTTAATTATGGAAGGTTAAATATGATTCCATCTGAATAATATTATTGAAATAAAATATGGATTTGAGGGTAGATTAGTAGTTCTCAGGAGTCCTGACATGGTGGACGTAGAGAAGCAAGACAAGAAGCTTCACCGGGATGACAAGGGAACCCCGGGTCTACAGCGTATTGATGTCAAAGCCCTGGTCACGCTTCTGCCCTAGGGTTCCTACAAGGTGGAGCCATGCGGAAATGGATAAACAGGAGTGCTTGGAATTATTGTGCATAATTTCAGGGGAATCTGTAAGTATCTCAAAATGAAAAGCAGAATTTGAAAGCATACATGAAACAGTCTCCTCATCTTCCACAAAGCCTTAAGACTATAGGGAAACAAAAATCTTGAGAAACTTTTCTGCAAATATTTTGTAGCATATGAAATGACAGTTTACACTGCTCTTAAAAATAGTTCATTAACAGAGGGGATATTGTAGGACACTAACTACTTGACAGCCTACTAGCAATTTCACAGCAAACCTTAAATGTCATTCCTTACTGTGGATTTTTGTGTGGTGTCCTTTGACTCCTGATTTTTCAAGTGATCAACCTTTGGAATGCACATAAAGGTTTAGAGTTAGAAGAAATCTAAAAGGTCATCTAGATAAAATTTCTCATATAAAAGATAAGAAAACAAAAGCCCTGAGTTTAAATGGGGTGGCAAAGGGCACATGACGAATTTCAGGCAAAGCTAGGCTTGGGACCCACTTTCTCAGTTCTAAGGCCAACTACTCATAGTTTAAATTTTTCATTTGTCTCACTGCTGGTCCATACACAAACCTTGGAACAATTGTGCCTTGTGAATATGGTTTCTTGTTGGTTCATGTAATGTGAAAACGTGTAAGAATTTTTATTAATAATTTTTAAAAGCATTGAAAACTTTTAAGTTTGCCTACTCTGTTTAAAGAGCACAAAGAGGAAGTTGGCACAGGCAGGGTAATGGTGGCATTAAAGTATAAATTGAACTCTCCAGAACATGAAAATGACATTCAAAATGCTGGGCTTGATTTTTGAATGATCCAAAAATATTAGATGGAGACATATAAGTTTAAAAAAACCAAGGGACACAACTATTAACATTCTTCAAAAATGGTTCCCACTGTTCCAGAAACCATTAAATTAACAATACACCACATTTTTTTAAAAAAAATTATTATTATTTTTTATGTATTTGGTATAGGGTCTCACTACGCAGTTTGGAGTCATAGTGATCTTCTTATTTTCAGCCTCCCCTGCACTGGGATTACAGGCATGCACCACAATGCCCAGTCTTGGGAACCAACTAAGCTTGCCCCAATATCTGGCACCTCATGTGATGCTGGGGATCAAATCCTGGTCCCTGCACTTGCCTAACAGGTGCTTAGTCCACTGAGCTATCTCACCTGCTCCCACAACACGTTTATAATTTGCTTTCCTCTCACTTGGGCCAGTTCTACATATGCCAGTGATCATACTTTAAACTTTTTCTTTTTTAGATAAATCAGTGAATCCAAAGACTAGGATAAAAAAAAAAAATCTTTGAGAAACAAGTCATGCAGCACTAACACTGCACCTGTTCTCTTTGACCCTATTGCTCTTTTCCTGAAACTTCTAAATCCTTCCAAGTTGCCAAATTTTTCTCCTAATGTGTGGTGTCTGCTTTCTCTCCCTATCCTCTGCCCTTGGCATGCCTCCTCTCCTTCCTTCCCATCCTTCCCCTGTTCTCGTTTTCCCTGCTGCCCCTTCTTACCTGTAGCACTCATCTGTCAGCCTCTCTCTCTACTGCTGCCTCTTTCACGTGCACTGTGTGCTCCCTTCCACGTTGCATGGCTTTCTCCTCCGACCGGAGAACTCATCTCATGTATACTTCTGGATTTTCTCACAGGGTGCACAATTCCGGATTTCTGGAGAACACAATTTTCTATCATGTAACCTCAAACAGACTTCAAAATACATCCATGATTGGTAGTTGGGAGGACACTGATAGAGGTGTAAACTAACTTTGTGTCTGGCCTTCCACTGGAAATTAGGTGATCATTTGCTGAGCATTTGTGAAGTAGAGTCTAGTGCACAGGGTTCCTGAAAACACCCAGAAACATGTATACATCTCAGTCTTAGAGAGATAGTGAAGGTCGCTGAGTCGTTTGGCCTGGGTACCTTAGGTACATGTCATGGTTTCATTCTAAGCTGTCCCCCAAGGTCCATGTGTTTAGAGGTGGAGCTCCAGAAGGTGACTGTGATTCTCATCAGTGGATCAAGCACAGCTGTGTTCATAGCTGGAGGTGGGTCCCTGGGGCCAGGCCTTTGGAGGGTCTGTCATGCTGGCTCAAGGTCGCTGGCTCCCATGGGTTGAACAACTTTCCACTGCCTATGTTTCCTTCAGACCATTTCTAATTGGGAGTCAAACAGCCACAGGCTGAACCCTCTAAAACCACCACAAGCCACATACACTTCTCCTTTAAGTTGTTAGTCTCATGCAATTTGTTCCAGCATTAGGAAAGTGACCCACGCACACAGAATGATTTAGATTTTTTTTTTTTTTTTGTGGGACCATGGTTCAAACTCATGACCTTGCACTTGCCAGGCAGGCACTTGTGCCATGGAGCTATCTCTCCAGCCCCAGAATGATTTAGATTTTGCTTTTCATATTTTTCTTACTACACTACAGCGTTTAGCAGGACTTCTGCTTTATAACAGCATTATGTTAAGAATTTCACCCAGTTACACTAGAACTTTATGGTGTTGATGATTTATCATAAATCTAGCAAAGGAAATATTTCTAGGAAAATAAGTAAGTAGCAACCAAAATCAGGCCCCACATGCTATCAGTTCAGCAGTGTGTGCACACTGGGGGAAGGAAGGCACCCCCAGAATTGTGCTGCTATGGCTTCTATAATTCCTGCCAATCCCTTTATTCTTCTCGATTGAAAGAAGCTAAGGAATCCTGGATTTCCACAGCTTGCTGAATACCAGAAGAAGGAATTGGGGTGTAAGAGCTGGGGCTGCTTTAGGGAGCCAGAGGACTGGGTGTGGTCAAGTCATGGCTGGAAAGAACAGGCTGCACGGGCCTGTCAGCAACCCAGGAAGCAGAATTTATACTACAGGGGAGATGTGTGCTGAATAAAGCTTTCACTTGATTTTTAAATGTGACCCTGGGCATGGATATATATACCAAGCTCTTTCAGCTATGTAATTTTCATTCAAGTAATGTGAATACAGTTGATTTACAAAGACAGGATCCTATTCAGTCGCTTGGAATCAGAACGAGCGGGTAATTCCCTTCTAATATCCTACATCCTTCTGCAATGAGTCTCAACTCTCCGGAAAATGATGTGTAATATAAAGACACACGGAGAAATTTAGTTTTGTGCAGAATGATTCAGATGGGCTCAGCAGTTCCAGTGTCATCCTATATCCTCTTTAAAACACTATTGTGTATGCAGCTTTTCTTCAAAAGCAGTATTAGCATGATGTTTGTAGGCATGTGAGTATACCAAGCTCTTAACATTTTATACTTTTTAATCAGAAAAAAAGGATTATTGAAGAAGTGAGATTTATTTAGAAGTGAGAGAAATAGCTAAGTAAATCATTTATCTAATGCTCCTAACATAGACTATAGGAAATACTCACATCTAACAAACTTTCTAAAAATATTCAGTGAATATCATGAAGATTGACACTGCTTCTACAGTCTGGCATCACGTAGCAAGGAGTCTGGTGTACGTCCTGAGAATTACATTGTTAACCAGTTTCGTGGCTGTGCCAACACTATTTGCGAACTTAAACACACCCAAAGATTGGACACACAGTGCCAGAGGACAGACTAAGAGCCAGGCCTGGAGGTCGCAGGACCGGAAGTGGCTGTGGGCTCTTCTCTGTGTGAGAGGGAAGTGAGAGGAAGGCCTCGGATGTTCGTGCTGGCGTTCTGCACAGCGCCGCCTTGTGGACTACTTTAACTTATAAAAACAGTTCAAAAACAAGCATAGCTTACTATAACATTCTTACTTTATAAACATCAGTTTTGTAAACTTTTGGACTTTGTAGTAAACACTTAGAACATCAATACATTAATACATTTGTACAAAAATGTTTCCTTCTTGATATTGAGTCTACTGACTTTTCTAATTTTATAATTTACGTTAACATTTTCGGTGTTGTTAGAAACAAAGTATCCACACATTAGCCTACGTCTCCATAGGGTCAGAGCATCCAATAAAATGAGATAGAGCAAGAAGGAAGAGAGACAAAGGAGCTAAATGAAGAGTCACAAAGGTGTTGTTTTCAACCTGTTAGTTGTTTAAAAATAATGTTAATTTGTTTTTAATTTTTACTTTTTTATTTTTTGAAGAGAATACAAAATGGTAAAGAAGAGGGAGGAGGAGGAGGAGCAGGAGGAGGAGGAAGAATATAGAATTTCACGAAGCAAAATAATAGGAATCTGACAGTGGTAGTTGTATTACATAATGTTACCTTCAAATTGGTTGTCCAGATTACCAGATCTAAGCATGCAAAGTTGGTTTTAAAAAGTTACAAGATAAATTAAAGAGAAGAAAAATATTTAAGCATCAACTACTCTTTCAATAGACCAGCAGAAATCAGTAGTAAGCAATGTTAATTTCTAGGTAGATGCATGAATATTTCTTTGAGTGGCTGCTTTAATTTCTGGGGATACAGACATGGGAGCTGATTGCTAATTGATCCAATAGTTCTTTTTTTAATTTGTTGAGGAATCACTCTATTGTTTTTTTTTTTTTTTGTCTTTTTGAGACAGGGTCTCACTATGCAGTTCAGGCTGGCCTTGAGCTCACTTTTGTAGCCCAGGCTAGTCTCGAACTCTCATCAATCCTCCTGCCTCAGCCTCCCAAGTACTGGGATTACAGGTGTACGCCATCATGCCTGGCCGTACTACTTTTCATAGCAGTAGCATAATTTTGTATTTCCAATGAAAATATACGGAAGTGCCAATTTTCTCACAGCCTCACAAAGAGGAATTATGCCTTGTTGGTTTTATTTGGTTTGCAGTTTTGATAGGAGTGCCCTGAGGGGTGGGAAGGGGCATCTCACTGAGGTTCTGACTTGTACCCGCCTTAGGACCAGTGATACTGAACATCTTTTTATGAGCTTATTAATCATTTGTGTATCTTCTGTGGAGAATCATCTATTCAAATTTTGTCTGCATTTTAAGGTTTAAAACAATTTAATTTTCATACATGAGTGAAGTGGTGCACAGAGGGACTGTGGGACTGTACAGCTCCAAACAGGGCTTCCCTCTCAGCGTCCAGAGCTTCAAGTTACTTTGTCCCTGGAGATGGGAAGGGAGGGGGCAGCAAGAGCACTGTGTGCCTGTCCTCTGCCTGCTCCACCTGTGCCTTCTAAGATGGCGGCCACACATGGCCACTGGGCACTTGAAATTACTCTTAACTGAATTTGTAAGGCTTTCTTTGAATAACCTGAATACTAACCTTTCACCAAAAAAATGACTGAGCAAACATTTTTCTTTTGTTCTTTGGTTTGCTTTTTCACTATGTCCATAGTCTCTTTGGTGCATATTTTAAATTTTGATGTAATCCCACTTGTCCCTTTCTGCTGTTGCCTATGTTTTCTTAGTTTTCAATTTTTATTAGTATATGTTTGCACTACATAATCTGTTTTAGAAGGCATGTCCATGGCTATAGCACGACTTCATTCTTTGTGTCTCCTCATCCGTCTCTGAAATTCCTTCCATTTGTAAGAGATCTGCCTCCCTGGTTTCTATGGTCTGTTTTTTACTTATTTTTATAATTACTGATACTTTGGTTTTCTCATACAGGACAAGTTGTGCAATATTTAACCTTGTGAGTATGATTCACTTGACACTACGGTCTTCAGTTACATCCACTTTTCTACAAATGACTCAAATTTTAGTCATTAAGGAAATGCAAATTAAAACAACACCAAGATTCTATCTTACTCAAGAAAGAATGGTGATATTGAAGGGATTAAATAATACCAGGCATTGGCCGGAGATAGATAGGGGTGTAAGATGGGGATGTGAGGCACCCTTCTACATAAACTGGTACAACCACTGTGGAAATCAGTACAGAGACGCCTCATAACATTAGGTAGAAATCACAAATTTCTATTTCTATTCCTGGAATTTCTATTTGTGTTTCTAGAATGTCTATTCTAGTTCTAGAATATATAAAAATTTACTTGACTCAGCTATTCTCCTTCTAGGTATCTTCCCCAAAAAGTTACAAACACATACACAGTGACATTTCCATAACCCTTAACAGGCTGACCCAGCAGCTAAAGCTTGAAAGTGTCCTAATTGTCCACCAACAGATTAAGGGAGAAAATTAGGCATTTATACATAACTAGCCACTTTTTTTGCTGATAAGAATTTGGTCATTTTAGCTCTTGCATTTGAGTCTTCTTGCATTTTGATTTGCCTGTATGTGGTACAAGGTAAGAGCCAAATTTATTCTTTCACTTGTGAACATCCAATTTCCCCCAAAGATTATTTTTGCACTGAGCAGTGTTGGCACCCCTGTCAAAAATCAGTTGATCTCATTTTGTCAGGGCTATTTATGTCCTCTATCCCTTTGGTCTGAATGTCAGTCTTCGGTGTCACACTCTGTGACTACTATGGTTTTATATTAAGTTTTAAAATTGAGAAATGTCAGATAACCAACTCTGCTTCTCTTGTACAAGATTGGTTTAGCTATGCAGAGTACCAAAAAAATTCCATGTGAATTTGAGGATGTAATTATTCCATTTCTACAGAAAAAAAAATTGGACTGTTGACAGGGAATATTTTGAATCTGTAGATAACAATAGATAGTATTGACAACTGGACAATATTAGTTGAACGTGGTAATAATATTATCAAACCATAAACATGAAGTGTCTTTCATTTGTTTATGTCTTTAAAAATTGTGTTTTTAAAACAATTTTAGCCATGTTTTGTAGTTTTCATGGTACAGTCTCTTATCTTAATTTATTTCCGAGCATTGTATTGTTTTACAGTAATATCTTGGTGCTTCCATAAATAGTCATTGAGTTTCACTATTACATTGTTTACATTGGTATATAGAAATGCAACTGACTTTTTTAGGTGTCGATTTTATATCCTGTTACATTCCTGAAATTATCTATTAAATTCTGATGTGTGTGTGTGTGTGTGTGTGTGTATGTGTGTGTGAGACAGAGAGATCTTTAGCATTTCCTACATATGAGATCATGTTGTTTACAAACAAAAGTAATTTTACTTCTTTCCTCCCATGCTGAATTTCTTTTACATTTTTTTTCCTACCTAATTTCTTTGGCCAAAACTTCCTGTGCTATGTAAGATAGAATTAATGGAAACAAACATCCTTAACTAGTTCCTTATCTTTCAGCAAAAGTTTTCACTTTTTCAGCATTAAATATGATGGTGCCTGTTTAAATATTTCTGTTACCTGTGGATTTTTAAAATATTGCCATTATTGTGTTGAGATACTTCCCTTTGAAGCCCTCCAGGCTTGAAGCTTTTACAATGAATGAGTTGGATTTTGTGGGATGCTTTTTCTTCATCAGTTGAGAAGATCATGTGTGGGTGTTTTTTCCCTTCTTCATTCTATTCATATGAATATTACACTAGTTGAATTTCATATATTGCAATATTATTACATTCAAGGAATAAATCCCACTTGATTAAAATCTTGAATCTTTTAATATGCTGTGGAAATCTGTAGGCCAGTATTTTGTTGAGGATTTCACATTAGCGTTCATCAGGGATATTGGTTTGTAGTTTCCTTGAGGTGTCAGTCTGGTTTGGGTGGGAGCTTCTGAGAGCGAATCTCAATCTCTTCCTTTTTCTTCATATTTTTGGAAAGAGCTTGAAGAAGTTGATGCTACTGCCTCTTGAAAGGTTTGTAGAATTTGGGCTCTGTTGTTACTGTGAGATCTTCGTTTACTATCTCGGTTACTTTTCACTCATTGCTGGGACAATGAGTGACTTGACACCCCAAATTAAGGAAAGAAAGGTTTATTTAGCTCACAGTTAGTGGAGGTTTCAGCCCATACTTGGCTGGATCCAAGGCAGAGTGGAACAGGGCAGAGGACAGCAGTTCATGGGGTGGAAAACAGTGAAGAGAAAAAGGAGGAGACACAGCTGCACCTTCTCACAAGCCTCTCTGCTTTCCTTCCACAGACTGGGAAGACTGGAGCTCCTCTGAGGAAGTGGAACTCTCTATCCTTCCTCAGTTCCCTATCCTTTAGATGATGAGTCACTGGGGGCGGGGCTCCACTCCCTAGGGTGTGGAATTCAAAGCAGCTATGTGTTTATAGGAATGTACCCATTTCACTGAAATTATTCTAACACTGGTTAGAATATTCATAGTATCCCTTATATTCCTTGTGTCCCTTTATAGTAAAATTGGTATGAATATGCCCACTATTATTAGTGATTTTACTTTCTTGAGACTAGACTTGAATTGGCCTTGAACTTGTGGCAATCCTCCTGCTTCAGCCTCCCAAATGCTGGGATTATAGTCGTGTACCCCCATGTTTGGCCTTTTTTTAGGTCTTTAAGTCAAGATCTAATTCTTTGTTATATTTATTTGCAGCAATATTTTTCCATTCTCTGCTTTATTTCTGCCTTTGTCCTCATTTTCCTCCTTTTGCTAGCTTTGTTTTCACCTTGCCCTTTTTGTGTTTTCATAAGTTGTAGAGTTACACATTGAGTATTTGAGTTTTCTTCTTTAATTAGAGGTACAAGCTTTGCCCCTGGTGCTGGCTTTGCTGCACCTACTCATTTTGTTGTTCTGTGCTTTCGTTTTCATTTGTCTCAAAATAGTCTTCATTTTCTTTTTTCCTTTTTTTGGTGGTGATGGTGCCAAGGATTGAACTCAGGACCTTGAGCTTGCCAGGCAAGCCCTTATTCCACTGAGCTATCTCCCCAGCCAGTCTTCATTCTCTTTGAACCATTCTTTGACTATGAGTTGAGCAGTGCTCGTTTCCACATGTTTTATAGATTCCCAGTTTTGCTTGCACAGTTGATCTCTGCTTTCGGTCAACCTATTGTGATCACAAAAAAATTCCTTACTTGATTTCAATTTATAAATTTATTAGGATTTGTTTTTTGACCTAAAATATGGCCTGTCCTAGGGAATATGCTGAGTACACCTGAGAAAAATACACATCAGCTGTGTTGGGTGAAACGTTCTTCTGGGTCCACTTAGTGTGGCTCAGGTCTTCCAATTCCTCTGCAGTCGGTCAGCTATCTGGATGTTCTCTCTGTTATTGAAAATGAGATATGCAAGTCTCCTACTGTTACTGTAAAGCTATTTATTCTTTGGTGCTGTAAATATTTGCTTTACACAACTAAATATTTTTAGATGTGTGTGCGTGTATGTGCACACATATATGTTTGTGTGTGGTGAAGGATGAATTAGGTCCTTAAAAATACAAAGCAGGATTGGAAAATCAATTTCTGCCCTTCGGGGCCTTGCAGATCTCTCACTCAGATGTGTCTGCGAGTGGCTGCCACAGAGAGCACACGGAGTGGCAGCCTCAGCCTCCTCACCTCAGAGTCAGCATGGAGTTTGGGTTCACTTCTTCTGGGCTGTTCCCAGCCAACATTAAGCAGGGCATGAGTGCTAGAGCCCAGCTAGTCCACCCAAGGGGAGCTGGACCAGTGGGCAACCTTTCTGAGGGACTCCCACTGGCTTGGCCAAAGACTTCTAGAAATATCCCGCAATCTCTAGCCATTCAGTGTCATTCCTTTTCCTTGTGTTTTTCCTTCCATAGGTATCAGACTTGCGTCCCACTCTGAAGGCCTTGCCTCCCACACTTACCATCTTTGATCCCTGATAAACATCACACTCAGTAAATCTCCTCAGTTGACTCCTATCTTGGGTCTTCTTCTCAGAAGATTTGAACTGACACAGTAGCTCTCCCAGAGGTGGGGAAAAGGAGAGCTTTTCTTGAATTCATGTTTTTTTTCTTAAAAGTCTTTGGTCCTCACTTCCTAAAATGTTTGGAAGAACACCAAATGCACAAGGCTCCTTCATCTTAAATATTCGTTCTATTTAAAGTTCAGGTCCTCAGAGGGGCTTCTTTAAATAACACCGTACGGAAGTGTCTCTTCTCCCAGGTGATATCACTTACCTGTATGAGGCCTCTCCGCCCGACCTTATGGACTCAGGATGCTAGTGCCAGCAGTGTTGGTAGCTAATACGCCAACATTCTCCAAGCTGGGCACTATTATGAGCACTCAGTCTTCCCAATGTCCTTGCAAGGTATGCATCCAGCATGAACTAGCCTACCATTGCTTTACTCAAAATTAAGAAAAGATGGCTCTTCCCCAAATAACTTACTTTCTTCTTATCAGAAAATTATTGTCTCACGCTGATATTCTTAAATGGAGACATTTTATTGCCTTCTGCTAGAAAAGTGTTGCTGGAAGCCTGTAAACTATCATGTAATGTGACTGGAGCCTTTCTAAATTTCGTAGTTCTCCACAATATACAATCTGTAGAACTATGTGGTAGCTCTGAGGTATGACCCAGGGCTCTCAAAAGACATTTTCCCCTATCTTCTAGGGGTGTGATGGTGGTAAGTACTGGGGAGCATGATTTATGAGGATAAGCAATGGAAAACACCATTATAGGCATTTGAAAATATGCCAATTATCTATCCATAAATTAACTTGTTAGTTATGACTAGTGTATGGCTAAAAAAGTAGTT
>PVKN010016558.1:0-17837 GCA_004027915.1 Capromys pilorides | reverse complement strand
AAAAAAAAAAAAAGATATATTGTAAAATCAGATATTTCTTAAGTTTGCTCAAATACACTAAAACAAAAGAGTAAGAATATGAAAAGGAAGCACTTAGGGTGGATGAAGGAATATACAAAACATTACAAGTTAGCTGACAATAAGAATCATATAAGAAAAACAAATAAATCTGCAATGTCACAAAGGGGCTAAAAGAAGAACATCACCTCTGTACCACCGCCACAATGGAACAGGCCACCCTTGCCCTTCAGCTCTCGATCTCCTGGCTCCTGTCTAGCAATGCATCTGCTAGTTGTGTGCTCGGCTTTCTCCCAGAGGACCTGGTCTACCACTCACATCATGTGTTCCCAGCATCCTGACAGGGCACCAACTCTGCCCCCTTACTCTATGTACTCCTTCTCCAGAGACCATGGAGTCCCTCTGACTGTCTTCTGCCATAAAAGGCAGGATCTCTGAGGGCAGAGAGCCAGTGTCCACCAAAGTGAGCATGCAAGAGAGGCTCAGTGTTCACTTAATGAAATAATGAGCCAGGCTCTACTCTAGGACGACTCACCTGAATGTTCTCTCTGACATACACAGCATAATCATCATTACTCAAGAAATCAGCTCGCTTCTTAAACGTCTGGCTCTCTGTCACAACAGCACCCATGGACTACAAGATAAATACATTAAAAAAGAAAAAATTGGGAATGGCAAGACCTATTTTAAAGGAAAACATCTGTGAAGTTTGTTAAGTATGAATTCTTAACAATTCTCTATCAAAGTCATCATTTTAAAAATACGAAAACCAGTCGCACAGCAGAAATGAAATCTCAAAAACTGTTAAGTACAGGAAAATTTCAAGGCATTTGCAAATGAATCCTATAAAGCCATCTACTCTGGTAAGAAATCAATGTGTCACAAAACGTGACTTTTTAATAAAATATTTCTCATGTCTAAACGCCACTAGATGTTTGAACAATGGTCTGTTTCAAAGAAATACCAGTATAAAAAACCCAACACCAGACAACTTGCTCTGTGCCCAGCAGAACAGCAGGGGACTCTTCTGTACAGTCCACAGGGGAAACAGCTGGTGTTCTAAAATAGCAGAGAAAAGTGGCACACACCAAGTGCAGACCACCAGATGGGCAGGGCACGGGCGGATACTGACCAGAGAATAGGCTACATCTTCCATGCTCTCCACCACCTCTTCATCAGAATACTCATCAGACACTGTTTCTGCATCTGAGAGCTCTGTGATCTGGACATCGGAGTGGTCCAGCAGCCACCCTACCAAGGCCTCCACACCTAAACACAAACACACGCGGGCACCATGAAGATGAACAGTGCTAAAATGGAAATCCACAAGCGAACATGCACCAAAAAGGAAAATGCAATACCAGGCAAGCTAGATGCATTCCCAGAAGCACCAGTGAGTGACTTCAGAGCAAACTCAATATTCCTGCGAGGAAAGCCCATTTCCATGAGCTGCACCACAATTGGCAGAGCGGGGACCGGTGACTGCTTGCGCCTCTTCACCCTGGCTGGGCGGGTGTGCTGCACAGAGATGGGTGTTGTGGCCTCACTGGAGCTGCAGTCCTCGAAGCTTGGGCTCGAAGGGTGAGTGGACTCCACCGCCAAGCACTGACACACAGCCAAAGCAGCAGCCTGGGCAGACAAGAGTGGTGTGGAGGTGTTGAGCAGTACCCTCACCTAACTTACACTCTAGTGAAGTACGGAAGACCCACGTCCACAGGAAGCACAGATTTACAGGGGTATTTTTTTCTTCTGTATTTAGGACAGGGTCTACGGGGTCTACAGGGTCTCATTATGTAGGTCAGCCTCGCAGTGATCCTCCTGTTTTCGGCCTCCCAAGTGCTGGGATTACAGGTATGCATGCTACCACGTTCAGGCTCATTCACAGTTTCATTCATAGGTCCAAGTCAGCCTCAAGCTTCACCCACTCCAAAAGAACATCAGTTGACCGCTTCAACTCTAGCCCCACCATTCAGCAACAAACTCCAAGTTGAAGCAAGCAGAATTGCTTCATATTCTCCAAAGACTCACTGTCTTTATTTGTGCTCCCTGTGAGTCCCCCACAGAGATTTCCTGTCACCCAAAACCTGTCTGCCATACCCTTAAGAGGCCACCTGCTCTTGTCCTCAGTGGTTCCTGTCACTGGAATGCCTATGGAACTGCACTAACACATCTCATCACAGCTCACATGTTAGTGTGCCCTGGGGGCGAGGCCAGCATGGCACACCAGAGATCAAAATCCAGTCCCTGTGCCTGCCTAAGCAAGCACTTTAGTCCACGGAGCTATCTAGCCAGCCCTTATAGCACTAATCTATTGGACCATGAGTCCAATTATACAGTGAGGCCCTGGAGACCCTGTACTAAATACATTAAAAAAAAAATAACATTATGTGCTGTACCTCAAGTTCCTGTTTATCAAATATTGCCTTCACAGGAGATGGCTGGGTGGCTGAAGCCAGTAACTGCTGCAAGAGAATCATAGGGGGCTGGGGTCCTTCAGGAGACATGTCCCCCAGCTCCGGGGAGGCAGCTGCTCCATCATCTGGATTTAGAAACAGAATATGTACACTGTATTTCCAGTAGCAACATCTAATTATTATTAAAGAAAATGCACTAGGTATTTTAAACCAGATCTAATCATTGTTTAGGTAGTAGACAACTAAAATCTTCAAGCTCCGACATCAAACAAAAAGTAGGCTCTACAGAACTGTCCGTTCCCTGCTTTTTGACTTCTCTCCTTCTTTTGTTCATGTGTCACTTAAAGTCAACACAAGTTATTTCCTAGATCCCTACCCTTGGTCTAGTTCTCCACCTTCTCCTCCTTGTTGACTCTTGGCATCAGGAACATATTCTAAGACAGCCTCCCAGGCTGGTACTTCTAACTCTGACTTTTGCTAAGGCTGTTCAGGTCACTACACAACACTAATTCTGAATGTGTCGCGTGGTCAGAGTAACACTTGAATTTTGTGAAAGTCTTTCGGTGAGGCCTTCAAGACTAAGTGTGCCACAGTCCCACTGACAGCTACAGGCCTGAGGACAAACAAACAGTACTTTTTCTGCATTTGTTGGTTCTACTTGATGACAACTTCAACTAACCATTTAGACCAGAGAGATCAGAAATCTTCAAGAAGCAGTTAGGAAATAATTCAGGCTTAGGGGCCACACAGTCTCTGTCATAATACTATCTCTACTATTGTTGAGCAAAGACAGCCGAAGTATACACAATGGCTGGGCCTGTGTGTAACTTGTACAACTTATTTACAAAAGCAGGTGCCACTGCCATTTGTCCAACACTGCTATAGATACCATTAAGAGCCTACCCCCTACCCAAGGCATGGACAGTAACCTTGACTCACCTGTTCCATTACCGCTCATAGGTCATCGGTCAATCACAGAAAAATCAAACCAATTCCCAGGTTCCTGCTCCCTAATCCCTGGAGAGACCAGTTATTTTCAAAGTTCTTAACTTTGAAAACACTACTACTTAAGGAATCTGTACTTCCAATCAATTTCTCTCATATTCAGCAGATTTAGGAGTATCTACACATTCTAAGACTCAGAAAAAAGCAAGCTAAAACATTCCATATCCCACTAGACTTCCTAACTTCTTTTAAACATGCCATACTTACTACTCTCCACATAACTCAAGCTTAAAACATTGGCATCTTTGCCTTTTTGCTGGTTTCCCACCATTACGATGTCTCAGGCTGTTCCTTCCTTCCAATTTCCATTCCTCTCACTGGAAAACACCCTGCCACCTGACACAAGACAAATTCTCTCTTCCCCTATCTCACATTTCAAATTCTCTTCTGCTCACCAGCAATTTAACTACCGCAAGTGTCAACACTCATCACATGGTCTCCCACCACAATGGTCCAAGTCAGCCTCAAGCTTCACCCACTCCAAAAGAACATCAGTTGACCGCTTCAACTCTAGCCCCACCATTCAGCAACAAACCCCGAGTTGAAGTAAGCAGAGTTGCTTCATATTCTCCAAAGACTCACTGTCTTTATTTGTGCTCCCTGTGAGTCCCCCAGAGATTTCCTGTCACCCAAAACCTGTCTGCCATACCCTTAAGAGGCCACCTGCTCTTGTCCTCAGTGGTTCCTGTCACTGGAATGCCTATGGAACTGCACTAACACATCTCATCACGGCTCACATGTTAGTGTGCCCTGGGGGCGAGGCAGATTTTGTCTAAGAAAAGCAATATAAGCTTATTGTAGAAAAGTGAATATAGAAATATATACATATAAAAAATTGACCTAAATTTTAACACTGAAATGTTAAACAGCTGAATCTAGAATCTATGTACAAATACAGATTAAGCAATGCAGTTTTTATTATTTACTCACTGTTTTCATGTTTCCCTAACACTACATGTAGCATATGTGTTACCATTATGAACAGCATGTGGCACACCACGCCAGGGACACACTACACAGCAGTCTTACGTATCCAGTTTTCCAACACCAAAGCATAGCCATGATGCAGGCTGTAACAAACTCCCTCAAGATGAGCGGCTTGAGCAAGGACAAGTGTTAAGGCCTGCCCGAAATGCACACTGAGACTGCTTTAGAAAAGCAAAAAACAATACAGAAGAATGACCCCCCCAGCCATCTGTCTGTTGAGACAACTGCATCATAGCTGTGAAAGTGGGTGGTCGGGTCATTTACCTTTCTTATATAAGCTGTCTTTATCTCCCCTCTTACTTTTTAAAGAACCGCTTGTTTAAATCCTTCGCCTGTTTTTCTGCCAGAGTACCTGCCTTTCTTATAAATCTGTAAGAGCTTTCTTTAAAATGATACCTGGATGGGGACGGGGATATAGCTCAAAAGCATAGTGCTTGCCTGGCAAGCACAAGATCCTGAGTTTGATCCCTGGTACCAAAAAGAAAAAAAGATACCTGTATGAACAGTTCCAGTCTCCTGAACAGCCGGCTGAGACAAGATCTGCCGCAGTTTATCTTGGTGGGAAAGCAGTGCCCACCCTGCTTTCAGTATGTACAGCTTTAATTGCTGGCTCCGCAGTAGATCCAAGTCTACTTGTCCTGTGGAATAAAAGACTCCAATAAAAACCAAACACTCTCCTTGGATTCTTCATCAGCTGTGCCACCTTTGAGGTATAGCAATAAACCCTGTACTGCTCTTTAGAAATGGCCCTCGGGAAACATAACTCCACCGTCTTCCTCCTTCCCTTCAACAAGCAGAAGTGAGGATTAGAGCCACATGACAGCTACAGTAAGCATCACCACCTGTTTCATTTCCAGTTGATTAAATTTCAACTAGATGACTAGGTCACAAAATAACATCACATTTTTCTTACAAGATTTCCTCAGAGAAAATTTCATCAGATTGAGCCAGACCTATAACTGAAGAAGACCCCAGCCTAGTGCCTTCTCCAATCCAGCCTCATGCAGATGCGCCTCAGGCCAGCTGAGAGCAGCCCAAGTAAGGCACCAGAGTGCTACAGGCCTGGATTGTAGGTGTGACAGGAGTGTTCTCAAGCAAAGTGTGGCAGAGATCTAAGAGACAGCAAAGGAACACGAATGAGGTGAGGGGACCGGAGGGAGCCTGAACCCTGAGCCTTTCTTTAAAATGGTACCTGGATGGGGACTGGCAGATGACTTTGTTCACCATCACAGGACAAGAAGGTTACTAGAGAAGGGAGGCTGAATTTGAGACAGGCTATGATCACACGCATGAACCCTCTGGTCAAGAATGCAAATCTGAGATATAGTTGAAGGCTGCCATAAAAATTGGTGGAGCAACAGTAAAATGTTAGGGGAGCAATGGAAGAAAACTCCACAGTGGGCAGAACAAATCAAAAGTTACAAGTAAAACCATCAGGGTTTCCAGAGCAGAAAGTATAAATGGACAACAACTCTAAGAATACTCAGGTAGCCAGGAATGGTGGTGGATGCTTGTAATTCCAGCACTTGGCAGGCTGAGACAGGAGGATCTCTGTGAATTCGAAGCCAGCCTGGGCTACAAGGTGAGTTCACAGCCAGCCTGAACAACACAGCAAGATGCTGTCTTGCAGGCAAGCAATCAAGTTTTTAACAAAAGAATAAGTAGGTACAAGGAAAGGAAAATCACAGGAGTATTGCAGGCCCAAAGGAAGAGTAAGAATGGTCACAGTCTTATTTAGCTGGGCTTCCAAAGGAAGGTGGAACCAATACAAAGTTCCCACAGAGCTGAATAGGCCACCAGCAAAACTCCAAAAGGATGGCTGAGCCACAGAGCCGCAGCTGGAGGGGAACACTGAGGAAGGGAACAGACTCCTCATCTAAAAGCTTGCTCAGATGAGAGAAGGGGTGAGCCTCAGGTGAGCTCTCTGGATGAGGTTCCAAATGCAACGCCACAGCCTGACGCAGTAACACTCTAATCACCACACACCTCATGTTCCAACTTGGTTCAACAAGTTTTGAGTCCATGTGAATCCCAAGATCTCAGCAGTTATTAAGAGATCACTCTGATGAAAAGCAAACACTGCCCAAACAGTGCTAGGTTAAGACTGCAGCTCTTTCTTTCACCGAGAAGCATCATGCACTGACCTGCAAAGGCCTGCTTAGCGGATTTCTTTATTTTGTGCTTTTCCAGTTTGCTTCCAGCAAGGTTCACCAACTGAGCCCAGATAGACAGCATGGGTTCTGTGAAGGGCAGGTTGGTCACACTGAAGGGCACCGCGGGGAGCTGCAGAGAGGACCCAAAAGCTGTCATAGCACAACCAAGGAGATTAAAACCTAAAACACTGAGTCTTAACTCTGAAATACCACAATATTCCCAAGTCACTTCATATCTGAAAACAACCGTAAAGTACCACATTAATGGAAAAATCAAGGCATATATACAAAAATTTATTAACTTTTTCTTTACTAGTTGTTATGGTTTGTGTCTAATTGTCCCCCAAAAGCCTCATGTAGTCACAGGGCAGGGACTTGTAGAGTGTGAGATTAATTCATGATCCACTGGGATAATGGGTCTTAGTACTGCTGGGATTATGGGTGTGAACGCCACTCCCAGCCTGCGACAATAGCCTGAATGCAATATAAGAGAGATAGACAGACTCTCTGCTGCCATTGTTTTTGTTCCGCCACCGCCCCCATGATCCATGGCTCTGTCATGTGCCAGTCTGCCTTGGAGCCAGCTGAGTATGGACTAAAACTTCCAGTAACTGTGAGCTAAATAAACCTTTCTTTCCTTTATTATGAGTGTTGGGCATCTGACCCAGCAACGAGAAAGAATAACTGAGACATTAATCAATAACAGTAGCATTGGCATGGTAGTTTGTCTCATTAGATATGTTCTACGCATTTCAAATATTCTGTAACATATACTCCTATAACAACCCACAACAGGATTTTACAAAAAGATATAGTACAACTACTTCTGGTAGTTTTTACATCAAAATAATATAAATCACTCATCTTCCCTATGCATCCCTAACTCACAGCAGCTGCTAAGTAGGTCTTTTCATGAACGTGAATAGAACCATTTTAAGATTTTCAAAATTAAGTTTTTAATGAAGAGTTTAATAATTTGATTTTTAAAAATACTTAAAACAGGTTTGTAGAGTACTAATGTCCTTCAATCTTTGAGGCTAGAAGACGACTTGTGAACCACCACCCTGTGTTCCCTGTGAGACGAACAGCACAGCTAATACAGCAGAAAGAAGTGGCGTTCCTGAAGGCCACTGAGAAGCATAGCTCCTTTCGGGTTCTAATGGCAGAAGCCAGCTCTAGTACCAAATGTCACTGCTTGGTTCACCTACTGGTTTCAGCTGATTCAGTGGACAAACTCTGCACATCCGCATGTCAGAGAACTGCACGGTGATTCTGCCCTTTGGGGTGATGCGAGTCACAGTGCCCTCTCCAAACTCTTCATGCATGACCTGACCCCCAAGGCGCAGGCGACCATCGATGCCTCCAATCACAGCCAGGACTGCCATGAGACCCCCCACTTCAGGGTTCTCAGAGTCAGGAAAGTAGTCCTCTAACTGGGCCTAGTGAGATATCAAACAGTAAGTTTAACAAGGGATGCCCCTTTTACAAATTCACAACAAAATGTAATTCTTGTCATTTGTTTAGGAAACAGTCTCACTACGCTGCCCAAATTGGCCCTGTGCTCCTGGGCTCAGGTCATCCTCCTAACTCAAATCTTCCACGTAGTTGAGATTACAGACACATGCTTTCAAATTCATTTTCACATTAATTTTTTCAATAGTTACTTCCATTAAAAAGATGTTATATGTCCTTAAGTAAAATGCATAGTGTTTAGATAGGTAATTTAGAAGTTAAATTCACATTCCACAAATAATAACCAGGCTTCTTGGGTGTGCTGATGTATACCTGAAATCCTGGCTCTGGGAGGATAACACATGAAAACTGTAAGTCAGTGCCCAGACTGGGCAACTCAGCAACTCAGTGAGACACTGTCTCAAAATCAAAAATACAAAAGATCTGAGGATATAGCTTAGTACATAGACAAAGGCCCTGCATTCAACCCCCAGTACCACCCCCCAAAAGAATGACCAAGTTCATTTGAAACTGTGAACACACCCCCTCCGACAGCTTTCCCATAGAGCTGTGGGTGATGGAGCGGAGCTGGGAATTGATGTACTTGTTGATGAGTCCATTCCACTGGGCCAGAGAGTGCAGGGTGCGCAGCAAGGCCACCACCTCCTCAGCCAGCGTGCTGCTGTGTGTGGCAGTGAGAGAGGCCTGTGGCCGGGCCCGCCGCCTCCTCAGCGTAGACTCTGGGGACAAATTGGAGAAATTGCACTGTGCACCACCCCTTACTAGGAGGCACAGTAAAAAGAAAGCCACCCACCTCTGAGTAATGGGATATCAGAAGGGCAAGTGGCGAGCAAACTGCCCAAGAAACCAGCCAGCTTCTCGATGAGGCACTTCATGTCCCTGGCCCTTTCCATCTTATCCCATGATGGAAGAACCGCCTGCAGCAGGTGCACAGCTAAAATCTGGTCAAAGAGACGTGACATGCTTTAGAGAAAGTCATTACCCGACATATTAAAAGTTCACAGATTTTTCTTTGTACTTTTGCCTCTATAATATAATTAATCATGTGATAACATGATATATGCATGTATTTAATTTTCTTTTAACTTGATTCTTCTGAAGACTATACACCACTACACTGGTGAGCCACAGGAGAACACATTCAGAAGTGAATCACTCAGGAAGGCAAGTGGACCAGCTTACACAGTAATCAGCACGAGCATTTCCCACATTTCTGCAGAAGAGCTACTGCGTGTGACTTCTTGCTGTTCCCTACCCTCACTCCAGAATAAGGGCACTTGTTTCAAAGACTGGGAGTGCTGCTGTGTAGGTGCTGAGCAGACCTGGTGTTGCCTGGCTGCACATTACCTGTCTCTGCAGTGATGCTGCAGTGAAAGGTGCATGCCCTTCCACAACCTTCATGAGCAGCGCGATCCACTGTGGGGAGCTGAGGGCCCCGCACACCTGTGGGGTGAGCGCAATGCTCCGCACAAATCCCAGTGTGCACCAGCTTCGGTGCTGCTCCCTGCACACCAGCTTGCTAGGAGAAGCTGCCAAGAGAAAGACAAACTTGGTCGGCACTCTAAAAGTAATTGGATGCACGTAATTCTTACTTTTAATTGAACTATTATTTTTATTTTCAACATTAAGCTTCTTCACAAATTTGTTGCAATGGGACTATACAGTGTGAAATTAATGGGAGATGACTTTTAAGCTAGCTCAGGAAACAATTACAGCATCTTTAAGCCTTTGAAGTACACACAGTAGCTCAAACTCCATTACTGCCTCTCATGTACTTGTGGCCTCTAGGCAATACAAAAATGACCTATAATTGGTACGTGGAATCAAACTAAAGAACCTGACCCTGCCAGGCAGGTGCTGTACCACTGAGCTAAATCCCCATTCTCTAACTCTATTTTTTTTTTTTCTTTGCAGTGAACATACCAACGATCAAACTCAGGACCTTACACTTGGCAGGCAGGCACTTGTGACCCTGAGCTATCTCCCCGGCCCCAAGATAACTCCATTTTTTAAATCTCACCTGTTTTAAATATCCCCATGATCTCAATTACGTTTCATTTACACTGTAAATTTCCACCCATGTTTGAGAAGTCTATGCTAACATAGCAAGTACGAGGTTTCTGTTGTTTACATGAAGTGATTCTGGCAGGACCAGGGCCACAGCTGTCCCTGGCTCACTAATGGTCACCCGGGCTGCAGCCCCTTTCCCTATTCCCCAAGCTAAGAGGACTGATCCCAAAGCTAGAGGCCCCCTAGGTGGCTACCTACAATCTTCCTCTTTGCACATGGGAGCAGCATGCCATTCCCACTGCCCAGCCGCCCCCCTCCCCCACTCCAGACTCACAGCTCCAACACAAGATACACACCCACCCAGATTAATCCACATAGTTACCAAGACACGCTCAGGGCACTCACATACCCTCACTCCCAGCCAGACATACTCCCAAAGCTCACTTACACAGCTATTCAAACTCACACATAAAAAACTCACGCAGATACACACATTCATCTCCACTCAAACCCATTCACACACGGGAGCTCACTGTCTCACTTCTCTCTCGTAGCTATCATACACAGCCTCCTTCTCACTCAGTGACACACTCAAAATGACATCCCACTTCACACTTTCACACTGGAGCACAAACATAATCACCTGTGTTCTCACACTGATACACACACTCATATTTCATGCACACTCTCAAGACACTCACATAACTACACCCTCATTCACATACACTAACCTGATACACCGTTATTTATTACGCTTAGTCTCACATTCACACAGTAATTCAAACACCTTCACTTATTCCTGCACACTCAGACAAATCACACACCCTCACACTCTCAAACTACTGTCGCACACTCATGCTGACACATAACTGACCACAGACACAGGTGGAGTACTCACACACACTGTAATCTGACACTTCAACTGACGTAATTATATCCGCAAGTGTGGACACTCACACCCATTCATGTGTATACCTACACAATCACACTGACATACTGAAACACACTCTCCTACTTCCCCCAAACTCTCACCCACTAATCATCAGCATTGACACTCACAACATACTGATCTCTAAGCACACACTACATTCATACAGCATTAACACACATGCTCACACAACCGCATCCATACTTCGAATACGTAGGCTCACACTGACAGATGCTCACACTTTCTGTCAGATCCACCCTGGCACTCTCACACGCACACCCTCAGACATATACACATACAAACCCCATTTCTCCAATTCATATTTCCCATACCTACATTAAAAAAAAAAAAAAAAACCCTCAATACTTAATGGATTAAAGTGTGTACCTCCCAAAATTGACATTCACTCTGAATGTCAAGAATATGACCTTTTTGGGACCTTAAGACGTCATTAAAAATTAAGTGACATCATTTTGGATCAGGATGAACCCAAAATCCAATAAATGAGTCTCCGTAAGCTAGGAAAAGACACAAAGAAACACAGAGGAGGCCTGGAGAAGGCAGAAGCAGTCACAGCCAGGAGAGCCAGGAGTCACCAGAAGGTGGCAATGCAAGGGAAGATCCTCCTGGCCTGGAGCCTAGAAAAAGAGCACAGCCCTGCTGGCAACTTGACTTGAGACTTCTGGTGTCCAGAATTCTCAAGAATAAATTTGTTGTTTGAACTTGCAATTATAGACTGAACAGCATCTTTGCAAAATTTGCATGTTGGAAGCATTGACCCTCCTACTTTAGAAAGTGACCTTGCTCGGAAAGAGGTTCACTGCAGGTATAATTAGTTTGGCTGAGGTTAACTGGTATTCTTATAAAAAGTAAATGTGAGGGGCCGGTGAGATGGTTCAGTGGTCTAAAGCGCCTGCTTAGGAAGGCTCAGGCAACTGCAGGGACTGCGGTTCGATCTCCAGCACCACATGCTGCGCCAGCCCCACCACCAGGGCAGGCTGAGCCAGCCGCAAAATGAATAAATAAAGAAACAGACAAACACAATAAGCAAACAAAGAAATAAAATAAAATTTAAAAAAAAAAAGTAAATGTGAGCTAGGTACAGTGGCACAAGGCCAAAGATTTCCAACAAGCCACAAGTCATTAGGGGAGGGGCCGGGCACAGTTCTCCCTGGGAGGCCGGCAGAGGGACCAGAGACTGTTGTGTGCTACCTGGTTCACAGAGCTATTACAGCAGCCACAGTAAACTAATATCTACACCCACACTCGCCCAGATAAAACATGTGGCCCATTCACAGCCCCAACACTGACACTCCGGGCCCACAATTATTCACCCATACATGTCTTGTCCGAGGTTCCGCTTTCCACTAACATTCGCAGCAGCCCACACAGAGTCCTGGTGGCCTCACTCTGCATGACTTCGGCATGCACGCCCACAGAGAGGCACAGGGTCTGCAGCAAGTTAATGGTGCTAGTGAGCATCACCGCCGTAGGGTGGGTATTCTTTTCAGTTTGCTCAGCTTCTGAAAGAGACAACTGGAATAAGAAGCTATATAACAGATGCAACCGGAAGGAAGGCAGCCTGCACATCACTTACAGGATTTAATGTCACATTCTTTAAAGACTTCAATTGTTACAATTTTAGATTCATAATAAAATAAAGCATTAGCACCCTTCTTTTTCACTATGTAAAGGGAAAACTTACCAAGAAAAGACAGAACTAAGGATATCCTGGCCACCTCCCTGTTGTTAAGACACCAGAGCTCCTGATGCTGTCCAGAGCAGTACAAACTCCTTGACTCAAATGACCCTCCAAGGTGTATAGCTGCTCAGGTCATTTCTATTCCCATCTGGCTCCAAATAAAAGTGAGATTTGGGGAATTTTTTTTTTTTAATAACATAAGCCTATACCTCAAAAGCATTGAAATTATTCCAAGGTTTTGTTTCTTTAGAACAGCTTACAACTGGCCATAGTGTTGTACACTTGAAACCCCAGTACTTTTGGAGCACAGGCATAAAGACTCCAAGTTCAAGGCCAGCCTGAGCAACTTAACAAAACCTTGTCTCAAAACAAATGACCTAGAAGCTCAATGTCAAGGCCCTGGGTTTAATCCCCAATACCAAAACCCAAGGCAACTTATGAGATGTCAAGCTGATTCTGAGGAGCAGGCTTGGGCATAGCTAAGAGTAAATCACCTGTATCTGTGGGGCAGGGAGACCAGCACTTCCATGTTCAGCATAACTTTCTGTGGGACAAGGAGGCCACCTTTCTGTCCTACAGCCACCATGCCCAGGCACCAGCTCCTCCATGAGGAAAGGTTCCAGGCACAGCTAGGCCTAGAAGAGGTGAGTAGGCAGCTGAAGGGGCCAGTACAAGATCACATGCTGGAGGTCAGCACTGATGGATGCGACAGCCAAACCCCACACTGCAGGTCACATGCTTCGCTCCTAAGGGTCCCCAAAGTAGCCACTGGAGTCACATATGAAAGTGCACAGCCTCTCCCACCCTCCATGCTACCACTCTGTCCTGAGCACCTCTGTAAGTTTTATCTGCTCAATGTAACGGCAGCAGCCTCTCAAGCCTGGTGGCACTCAGTAATACCAAACAGAGCCCCACAAGGTAGCTCTAGCCTCTTGGATACACTCACTGAGGCCAGCAGTGTGCAGCTTCATCCACATATTCACCTCACCATGAAAGTCTTTCACACACATTTAAAACATGTCATGGAGCCCGCCTCTCACAACCTTGGCTTTTCTTAGACCAAGTCAGACTTTCTGGGTCCACCTCTTAATCCTCCCTTGCTTCCTAGGGCTGACTCCACACTGTTTAACATCATGAAGGGAGATAAAGGAAGACAAGCAGTCCAGCTCTGCAGGCTTCAAAGCTAGTGACAATGGCAACGCTGAACCTATCCACCAGTACAGAAACCTCCACGTTGAAGCAGCACGTCTCTCTTCCCTCTTGGCTCCCAAAGGCAGAGTAGGAATACTGAACAGTAAATTTGGCAAGTCAGTTCAGTGGGGCTGAAGGTTTCCAAAGCCAGTCTGCACCAGCACTGGAATCAGCTGGCACATATTTAAACTGCAGACCAGAGATCACATAGCAGTGCCTGCAAATGATACCAGACCAGAGGAAAAGGAGTCCGCCAGCCTTGATCACTCACCAGACTGCCATGACTTAGACGCCCTCACTCACCAGAGTCATCCTCCGTGTCCGAGTCTTCTGCCAATGGCTGTGTAGAAGCCGGCAGCTCTGCCAGCTTGAGGTCATACTTTCCTTCTTTGCCCATCCTGTATGAGTTGGTGCTGCCTGTGTCCCACTGGACCCTAATCCACCCATCTTCTCCGAGCTCACCGATCACACGGCCTAAGCCTGGGGGAGGCCCATCCTGCAAAAGCCAAAATAAAACCCAGTGAAGAGGGGGTGTCCTACCCATGCCCACCATGATCCAGCCACCAGAGATATGCACACAGACGGCCACTGGCTGCCCTTTCTGGCGAGGGGCTACATCACTGTACTCAGACTTCACAGTTATAAATGGGCCCAAAACTATGAGCAAAATGTCAGGCTCTGATCACTCTCACTGCAGCACCCATGTGGAAGGCAGGAAGCTGTTTATAAGATGCTGCTATAGTCCTCAAACACCTTCATTCCTCTAATCACTATGACAAAACCCCTTGGTTAACAGTGACATAACATGGCACGGTGAACACTGCCCCCACTGAGCTCACACCATAGTGCCTTTGTCTGCAAGCAAGTGACAGATTCGCAAGCAACATACTCTGAGGGCAGTGGTGGCCCCCACTCAGTAGCACACCCTATGCCTGCTGGCATAAGGCCACCAGCTGGCAGAGGAAACATCTGGGCTTCCTGCCTCAGAGCTCTCACCATGCCAGAACTGACAGAGAGCCCTACTCTTGTTCATTCTCACACCACACTGAGCAACAGACCACTCCTCCTTAACTTGACTCTAGTTGAGGTCCCCTGTAGTAGACTCTGCTTCTGACCAGCTACTCACGAATCTAGAAGTCAATAATCTACCAGCTGCACAGGTCCTGAGTTAAGAGAAGTTAACAATCCCAACTTCCTAAAATCACGTAAATCAGGTTGTGCTGAAGATGAGCAGTGTGTAGCTAATGCAGTAAATCAAACGTCTGAGTACCTGATCACCCCATTTCCAATCCACCCCTCTCATGACCCTGGTTCCAATCTTCATCAAAGCAGCCAGTTCTGGCCCTGAAACAGGGAGTTGTACAGGAGCAGTTTCCTTCCTGGTTTCCTCCAAAACCGTAGCAGAGGATCCTCGGGCAGAAGCATTCATATCTTCCTCTGCATTGTCACTGCTAGGACCTGTCAGAGCAGCAAAAACAACAGCTAAGCCAGTAAGTGGCCGCGGTGCACTACTTATACACATGCACAAACCAGTAAACACTTTTACCACGTTGTACACCAAATACTGTGGGACAGGGAGGACAAAATACATAAATGCATTCAGAAGATAAAAAGATACAAGAACTCCCAGAAAAGATATTGATTCTACTTTTTGGAATTACAGCTCTCAAATGAGCAAGACAATTTTAGAAAGATACACATCAATCTTTTATAATAGCAAAACACAGACACCCAGACTTTTCTTTTGCATAGGAAATAGCTCACAGAGCAGTCTTAAGACACAGTCTGCCCAGCTGCTTCAGGATCAGCCCTGGCTGGCTCTGGGAACAATCTCAGGAAGGCTCCTTTACTCCCCACATGATGAACACAGCTCCCTGTGCTGAAATGTTTACACACTGTGGTCCAGACTGAAACCTAGTGTCCTCAGAGGGCTTGCACCTGGAATGTGATAGGCAGAGTAGAGCTGCTCCTTAGCCCCAGTGAAGTCCAAGCATCAAGCACTGGTAAGTTTCCCGTAAAGCACTCCTCAAGCATTATCACACCTCAATACTATGCAAATGGAGTGCATTCTGTATGACTACAACCAGGAGAGAACTCTGGACTTCACCTATTCCCATTCAGTTAATAAACTGTAGCCTTGTTGTCTCTGTTCTGTTTTTATTTTACTCACAAAATCAAACCACAGTTCCCCATTGTGTACATAAATGATTTTGCTGAATAAAGTAAAGTCTCAAATTCAATAAATAAATAAACAAACAATCAAACTGTAGCCCTTGTGTCTGTAAACCTTCTCAGTAGATCACCAAAACTGACCAGGCCTCAGAAGCCTCAGAGACAGAGGCAGTAGGGAAACATTACCCCCAAACACACACTGTAAAACCACTGTTTAGTAACTGAAGGAGGAGGGACAAGGCAGGACACTTGGTGCTTCTATGGCTGCGGAGTTACTCACAGTATGAATGGAACTGGGTTGCTATCAGTACATCAATGGATTTGAAATAGTAAAATCTAACCCAGGAGACAGAAGTTACTGGATGCTCTGGCTACTTTTGGCTTCAGTGGCAAAACTAAGGGGTACAAAGTATAATACTGTTATTCCTTTTTGTCCTTCTTGTTATTTGCTTGTTTGCTGATTTGCTCCTCTAGGTAGGAAGAAAAAGAGAACGAAGAGTTCTCAAAATGGGCTTTAGTAGGCCAAAAATGTGTAACATTTGTTCTCTGTTCGAGAATCTAAAAAAGGTTAACCAGTTTCCACAACTGGAGCACAGTTTTAGGAAGGAAACAGATTTTACGCTGGCTGCTGCTTTGGCCTAGGGCCCCCAGCACAGAACAGGGGCAACAGTCCAACTAGACGCGCACAGATGGACCACTAACACTCTCAGTGGTAACTGTACTAACCGAGGCTTAGACAGATTTGTAACAAGAAGGCTTCTTTCTAAGAAAGTACATCTGGATATACACATAAAGTTAGCATAAAGTGTTATATATTTATAATCTCTGAAATGATAGGTCATTCTGATAAGGGAAAGTTGCAAATATATATTTATCTTCATGAGAAACAATTCTCTTGCTCTCTGTATCCTGTATGCTAGTTGATACCCCAACTCATTAGTTAGCAGGCCTCAAGTCACTAACTTATTATCATAATGACTCTTGAAGGCTGAATATCCTCAAGCCTGATGCAGTTTTAAAGGGAGTCAAAGTGGATTCTATGATTTCACAAAAGCAAGAGAAAACCTTGCTTGTTCAGTGGAACATGGGACCACTGGTACTTGCAGTATCTCTTGTTTTTAGCCAAAAAGCAACATGGTAAGTCAAAGAAATCTAACACATAAAACATTACCCAAAAAATCAGAATAAACATTCTCCTAAAATAAACAGACCACATGCTGGATCACAAACAAGATACTATAAAGAAGAAAATCATAAAATTTACTTTCTTCAACAAAAATGAGATCATTAGAACAGAAGGAAAACTCACAAGTAGATAGCAATTAAACCAAACACACTTAAAACTACCAGTGAATCAAGAGAAAAGTAAGGGAAATTAGAAAATACTTTGAAGGGCTAGGGAGATAGCTCCATGGCACAAGTGCCTGCCTGGCAAGTGCAAGATCGTGAGTTTGAATCCCCGTCTTGCCAAAAAAAAAAAAAAAAAAAACTTTGAGATGTGTGAAAATACAATATTTCAAAACTTACATATTACAGCAAAAGAAGTTCCATAAGAATATTTATACTTAGAAAAACATGTATTAAATCAGTAACACTATAGCTAGAGAAATAAAAAAAATAGCATACCCTAAGGTAGCAAAAAGTAAAAAATGAAATCAGATCAGAGACAGACAAAATAAAGGACAGAACAATAACACAAGCAAGAAAATCAGAAGTTGGAGGCCAGGACATAGCTCAGTGTCTTAAGTGCCTGACAAGCGCAAGGTTCCAGATTCGATCACTGG
>PVKN010016557.1:0-17836 GCA_004027915.1 Capromys pilorides | reverse complement strand
CCTCCCCTTCCCTTCCCTTCTCCTCACAGCCCTCACCCCTGTTCACCTCTCCTACTGATTTGTGGCATTTAGCACTGATCCCCACTGGGACTCTTGTGTCAGGAAAGCAGCACCTGGGCATTGGTCCCCACCACTCTCCCCTGCCTGGGGTGCTAGAGGTGCTCAATGAACTGTTGGCAAAGCCAAGTGCAGTGGCACAAGCTGCCACTGCAGCACTCTGGGAAGCTGGGGTAGGAGAACTGGAAGCTCAAGACCAGCCTGGGAGATGTAGTGCTTTAGTGAAACTCTGTCAAGATAGATAGATAGATAGATAGATAGATAGATAGATAGATAGATGATAGATAGATCGATCTATAGCTATATATTTATATCTGGAGACGTAGCTCAGTACGAAGGCCCTATGTTCAGCCCATAATACTACCAAATAAATAAATAAAATGAGAGCTTTGGTGGCGAATGACTAAGAACTGATTGTTTAGCATCCAGCTGGGATCCAGTGCCACCCCAGAGCCAGCACAGGTGGGATATAGACTATAGGAAGATGCGACATCACTTCCTGGCTCCCAGAGGCTAGCTTCCAAGACTGAAGTGGGTCCCTGCTCCCACTAACACTTTCCTAACAATCCAGTCACTTTTGTGTGCAAGCAGGATGTTAGGACTATCTCAAGCCTGCAAATATTCTTTTAAAATGCTCTCCCTCTTCCCTAAGAGGGCTAATTTTTTACTTCGACTTCTTTTAGGGACCTCACACCTGCTGTTCCCCCACCTCCAGGTGAGTGAATGACCAGTATGGCTTTCTCTCCTACTAAAGCCCGTGTCACACCCAGAGAAGCCAGAGTCAAGACAAAAGAGGGGTGGTGAACAAACGCTTTCACATTTCAGGCCCTGAGATGATTGCCTTTCTCTCTTCTCCCCGTGGTTGGAGAGGTGTATTATGAACTGGTGACTTCAGGTTGGGCTTGGAGACTGAGCAAGCCACAGCTGTCAGGAGCAGTTTAGCAAGTCTCTCCCCACCCGTCACAACTGAGGCTAGATCAATCCACAGCCCATTAGCAGATCTTTATGAAGGCTGCTGGGTCTGCAGTGCTTCAGTGCTTCGTGAGGGGGCAGCCCCTGAGCGGTGGAGCAGAGGCCCTGGGCAGGGCTGCTCAGCTGAGATGCAGACATGCAATGTCATGGATACAGCAAATCTCTGTCTGCCCATCGCCTACTACAAGGCAGAGTGACAGAGGAGGGTGCCCAGGGAGACCCCGATACTTGGTAAGGGAAGACCTAGGCCTCCTGCGAGACTCTGCCTCTACATCTTCTCCTCTGTATCCACAATACGAGGCTCCAACACAGACAAGCTTCAGTGGAACATGGAGCAATGCTGAGCCTTGGGGCATCTCAGGATTCAAATAAAAACTTGGCCACCTGCTAGCCAAATTACTTTGAAAAAGTCCTTAATTCCTCTTAGCCTCATCTTTCCTGTGGTTACTATGTCCCTTGTGAGGCTTGGAATGGTTATGGCAGCGCCCCACCAAGATGAGTGCGCACAGGCTTATTTTCTGCCTAATGAAGAAAATAGAAAGGATGAGCAGAGGAGAACCCACAGGCTGTGTGTTATTCAGCTCTCCCGTAACTGACACAAGGCTCTTCATAACTGGGACTTAAAGGAGACGCCTATTTTGGCTCCCAGCTTTCATGGATTTAGTGCATGCTCGGCCAGGTGGAAGACAGAAACACCAGGTGGAAGAGTCTGGGAAGGAAAGCTGCTCACATCATGGGGCTGGGAGGCAGAGCGCTGGGGAGGAGAAGGCTCGTGTCCATCTCATCATGCAAAATGCATTAGTCCATCTCTAAGAGTTGCCCAAGACTTAACAGTTTCAGCATTTCTGAAAAGTGCAAGCTCAAAGTCTCCTCTGAGACTCAAGGCAAACGTTTAGCTTTCAACCCCTGTGAAAATCAAAAGGAAAGTTAAGGACTTCCAACATACAATGGTACAGGGTAAACATTTGCATCCCAGACATGAGGAACAGAGAAACAAAAAGGAACTGGACCAGAGCAAGACAGAAATCCAGCAGGAAGAACGTTAAATCCTGTATTTCAGTGTTTAGGACCTGGGCCAAGTGACGGTGAGCTGTGAACCTCAAAGGGCCTGCGCAGCGCCATGTTATAGCCTTGCGATTCACCGCTCCTGTGGCCCCTCTCAGGCCACTCACTGACTGAGCTACCCTTGGCGAAAGTTCTACTTTCTGACCCCCTCTCTTCCTGAGGTCTCCACTGCACTTTCATCTTCATGCCCACAGCTTCACCCACTGCCCCCTTATGTGCACATTACCTGGCCTTGTAGGCCTACCTTGCAGGTCTGCATGGAAACCTCCATGGCCCCACAACTCTTGCATTTGGCATGCCTGAAAAACCGGAACTGTGTGGATGGTGCCAAGCTCTGCTGCAAGCTCGAGCAGCACCCAGGCCCAATGACAAAGTCTCAGGACATCAGTAAAATGTAACAAGATGCTTCCCCAAGGTGTAATCCACATGGCCTCTAGTTCAACTGCAATGGAGTCTTAATTCCCAACTGAAGCTTTGTAAGCCTATCCTTTTCATTGCCTGGATTCCTGGCAGCATTTTGAACTCTGCCCAGACTCTTTCATCAAACTCTGCCGCAGTCATCAAGGGCTTCTGTAGTCTGCATCTCCAAACCTCTCCAAGCTCCTACTGCCAACCATTTCCAAAGGCTTCTTGGCCACACCTCCAGACACAGTCATAGCAGCAGCCACACTCTCGCTATCCATTTTCTCTATCTTCTGTGGCTGGGACAAAGTGGCCAGTAAGCCCAGCTTAAAGGAAAAGAGGTTTACCTAGGCTCACAGTCTCAGTGGAGCCAGTCCATGGCCTGCCAGCTGCAAGGCCGAAGCCACATGGTGGAAGCATAGCAGAGGACAGCTGCTCATACCATGGTGGCCAGGAGGAAGATAGAGAAGCACGAAGCTGGGGAGACCAAAGCACCCTTCCCAGCGGGACCCATCTTATGTGAGGCTGCTATGGTTTCAATCTAGACTACCTCCCAGAAGACATATTCTAGACTGAAGCCATAGCAGCCTCACCTAAGCTCTCTTCTCTTGACCTTTTCTCACACCAGGACCCATGCCAGTGTCCCCTTGTCCCTTTCTTTGTGCCCAGAACTCACACTGTATCTCCTCTGAGGATGCACTTATACTGTACAACATCTTAGCTTAAGAGCATTGAGAGAAAAATTATAATGAGTTATTGGGATAAGAAGAGGCAATAGACCTGAGTTCTGCAAAGTCTTGCTGATTGGCAAAGTGCTTTTACTTGAAGTCTGACAAGGCAAATGAGGAGGCCAGCTGCAATGAGAAGCACAAAAGGATGGGTGGAAGGAAATAAATGGTCTTAGATTAAAATACAGCAGAGGAGGGCATGCCAGACAGCTCTATGGACTAAGTATCTGCTTAAGCAAGCCTAGGAACCAGGGTTAGATCCCAGGCACCACTTGCCACTCTGGCCCCACCCATGGGTGCACTGAGCTGGCTCCCGAGTCCAGGAGTGGTGGCACACGCCTGTAATCTCAGCGCTGGTGAGGCTGAAAACAGGAGGATCATTGCAAGTCCAAGCTGCATAGCGAGGGTCCCATACAAAATATATAAACATTATAAACAAATAAATAAATAAAATAACATACAGCAGAGGGAAGACAGCCACCAGCCCAGGAATGTGCCTGACATAGGGTGCTAACTGCACAGCCTAGTCTTGTCCCACAAGTCTGGAGATGCCACTACAGACCGGCAAAGTGAGGGAATCATAGTATATATACTAGTCCCCGGAACCTCTTGGTGAAACCTGTCCTTCCTGATTATGTATTTATACCCTGTCTCTTTAAGCAGGATGTGACATGACCTATCAAAAAATAAAATAAACACACACACATGTAGAGTCACACATCACATAGTGATGCTCTGATCAGCAACTGACTGCACATAAAACAGCAGTCCCATAAGATTACGGTGGGGCAGCAAAAGCCGATGGCTCAGGGACGACACGACTGTGAGGATGCAGTGTACGTGCTTGCAGTGAGACTGCGCCACTCGTCATATAAAAGCATAGCATGTGCAGTTGTCCATGGTCCGTGATAGTTAATATAAGCAACCATGTTACTGGTTTATACATTTACAGTAGTACTTATAGTTATTTTACGACATGTGCTTTCTAGTTTTCCAAAACGTTTACTGTAAAGCAAGGTGCAGTGTTACACAGGGAGGGGCCCCTGATAGCTCATTTGCTGAGTCTCTTGCTTGCGTCAGGTGGCCACATGGCCTGATGTACCTACAGCATAAGTCCCCAACATTTTGGGGATGAAGGACAGGTTTTGCGGAATACGATTTTTGCATGGATGGGAGTGGGCAGGTAAGAGAGATTGGATTCTCATGAAGAGCATAGAACCTCGATCCCTCGCATGCGCAGTTCACAGCAGGGTTCCTGCTGTTATAAGAATTCAATGCACCTCCTGACCAGATAGGAGGTGGCACTCAGGCAGTGATACCAGTGCTGTACATCCAGATGGAGCCGTGCACACCCACCTGCCACCCCCCTCTTGCTCTGCAGCCCAATTTTTAATAGGCCTCAGACTAGAGTAGGTCAATGGCATGGGATTTGGGGACTCCCGACCTAAACCATCTCGGTTTGTGTATACACAGTCTACAGTGTTCCCACAATGACAGTCACCTAACAATGCATCTCTTGGAACATGTCCCCAATAAATGACTACAGTCACCTGTGCATATGTGAACACAATGCTTACAAGAGAATCAAGTAAACAGATGTACAAATCAGGGTTAAGGAGAGGCATAAACAGCAAAACTAGATTAGGGATTTAGGCTTAGAATGTAGAGTTACACACAAGAGAGACAACTCTGGTATTAAACTGTGAAAAGGATGTGGACCTGGACTTTATTTATATGCACGCAAAATAATTCTATTTCACCCCAAATTTCATGGCGAGAGGGGTTTGGGCACACTGCACACTCATCACAAATCCCTGTGTGACTGGGCCTCACGGCTCCCACTCAGATCCGGGGAATCGCTCTGTCTCAGCCTGTGGAAGAAGACCTCACTGAGCACTGTTGGAGCCTTTGGATCCAGCAGGAGAGCCACCGACCCAGGGTATCCCTAATTCTGTGGTGTGCTTCCGGGCTGAGTGTATGCAAGTATTCATGATGACACTCACATCTTCCTAGCTTGCTGGGGTGGGGTGGGGGAGGGGTAGGCATGAGGGGAACGGGGAGATGGACACAGAAAGGGGGAACCCTAACAGATTCTTAAGGGCAGGTGTACTACTTGGGACAATGAAAAGTAAAATGAAAGTTGAGAAAGTTGTTTTTTGTTTTTTTGTGTTTTGCTGCCTTCAGGGCCGGGCCAGCGTGGCATGGGGATCTGGGGATTGAACTGAGGTCCCCTGTGCCAGACTGGGTTGGCCCATGCAGGAGCTTAAACACCTTGCTTTATCTTGGTCTTAACTATTCAGCAGACATGTCTAACCATGAGGTATAGAAAGGAAAGCCATATTAATATACTGAACTGTAAAAGGCTCAGATCAGCAGCCTCCAAAGTTGCCAGTTGTACTGATAACCACTACTTTTATGGACTATTGGACTATATATACAGCTACTTTCTCTTAGTTCAGTGAGAAGAAAGATTTGTACTAATAGTGTTTAGACAAGATATCATGTCTGCATCTTGTACTCTGAACAACTACTACAAAGACAACAATATGCAATGTAGTAATTGTTGTATCTGTCCTACTAACCTGTTGTGAAACTGTCTTGTTACTATTTCTTTCTCATTAATATTAATAAAAAATAAATTAATTAATAAGTAAGGAAGCAAAATGGTGCAGTTTCCTCGTGTCGTTAAAGTCTAAGTGCAGCAACCTCATCTGTGGCTTAGCAGTATGGGGAGGGGCCCGAGGGGACTCCATGGTGGGCACCCCTTTACCTCTTTGAGCCTTCATTTTTTCATCTGTCCAATGGACCAGTAATGCTACCCCCATAAGAGTCATTGAAACGATTCTAAGTGAGAGAATGTACATCACATACACAGCCATTGCCAGCGCCCAATACCTGCTCCCTGCTGCCATATTATTCCCTCATGTGATGCGGTGACAATGATGGCACTGCCTAAAGCAGCAGTTGTCAACTAGGGACAGTGTCGCCTTCCAGAAGACACTTTGGTTACCCTAACTGCTAAGGAGGGCTGCTATCCAGGGGTTCTACCCAGTAGCACCCAGTACCCAGAACAGACCTTGAACACAGCGGAGAGGATAATACCAAGGTGGACAAGCCTTACTTTCAGGTATTAAAAAAAATACTTTTTCAGGACTAAAATCACTTTTGAGGAATTCTACTGCATCAATTAGAGAAAACACTCCTTACAAAAGAGGAAAACATCTTCGCACATCTGCTGTGAAACTTGGCTTCATCTGCTAGCGTCTCAGTTTTGTCATCTGTGAAATGGCTAGCACTTGCAAGTTGATTTCTAAGTGTCCATAAGCCCTGGCCCTCTCAGGCTCTGTGATTCTAATCCTCTTTGGTGCATGAAGAAAGAAGGGCTGGGCAGAGCCCTGCCATGCCCTGGATAAACACAAGCACAATAGAATTCCTCTTGGAAATAAATCATCTTTTCATATAAAATCTTCTGAAGACCATTTTGAGAAGAGTAATAGGTCTGCCAGCCCAACACCTGCAGGGTGGGTAATAATTTACTTAGTCCACTGACTTGGGGGCAGGTCCTGCCCATGATAAATGACCCAATTAAGCATCTGTTAATCACAGCATTATCTCATCGGAAAGGTGGAATACCTACTTCTCTCAAGCAGATAACATCACAAATTCCCCAATCTGTGAAAGGAAGAGCCTTAAAGTCCCTGGACGGATGGACGGACGGATGCCCCTGCCCCTCCCCGGTGCTCTGGCCCCAGCAAGTTGCTGGGAATATCCTGGTGCCTGATCGCAGCCCTTCCCCCAGCAACCTTCCCATAACCTCAGCTCCTGAACCCTCATGTTTGTCTGAGGCCTTGATAATAAAGCAACATCTGCAAAACCTACAAGAACTTTACTGCACTTAATTGAGTAATTGAAGCAAGATGCAGGGAGGGGTGATCTATGAGCCTGGGTTGAGGGCTGAGAAGGGAGACAACGGATTTATTGCAAAGGCCGTGGGCGGCCTTGGGTCCAGGCCCTGGTTCACGGGAAGTTTGAGGTCATGTGGGATTAAAATATCTCTAGAAACAAATGGAATAATTTGAGCTATTAGGATCTCTGTGCCAGTTTATGCCAGGAGACTGGGTGTGATTTATTTACCTATGCCCAACACACTCCTTTGATTTCTGCCCCTTTAAATTTACAGCTCATCGACCAAATGAGTATCCCCATCTGTGTGCGACTGTCAGTCAGTCTGTCTGATCCTGATTGTTACAAGAAGCCGGGCTTGTGTGGTTCAAGATAGAGTTTTGCCTTAAAGTGGCTGGAGGCCCAGCTGGTAGTCACGGCCAAAGATATTTACAACCCAGCAGTCATATTTGTTCAAAATGGCTTATTAGAGTAAATTGGCATTGGTGGTAATATCTTCTTGTAATCTGAATAAATCCATAAATCTACATTTAAGCACAATTCACCACCTTGAAGTCATTGGGAAAGATGTAAGCTATTTGCTAGTCTTGCAGATGCCAGATTATGTATTATAGATGCGTAAAGTGGCCCAGGTGAGCACCTGGCATCCCCTTGGCCAGGCAACCATCCTGAGCACATGCCCTTGGTGTGCGGGGGATCGGCTGTTTCTTAGGGTTATTGCTCCTTTTGTAGTTTCTCTACTGCTTTATTAAATCCCAAATACCACACAAAACTGTACAATTTTAATAACGCAAATCCATGTGGATCATAAAGCTGTCTAAATATACCTCACGCCCTGGGTATCAGACAGATCCACGGGTGATGATGTCACTGGGCCTGGTTAACCGGAACAGGTCACCCAACAAGATTTTATTACGAGTGTCATTTAGATTTCTGACAGCTTTACAAGGCTTAATGGCTTTTTATTAAATACATTGTGTTCAAGGAAGCTGACAGTTGGGGATGCCTTGTAAATACAATACAAAGGAATTTCTTTAGAAGCTTCATGAGAGAAAGCAGAAGGGATGTGGGACACCCCTCCCTGTCCCCAGTCCCATTGCTCAGGAGGCCCCGGAGTTCATCGCCTCCTGAGACGAAAGACAAATGACCCCCTGACACCACCCCCACCGGCTTTCCAAACTTAACAGGTCTGTGCTGGGTCGGCCCAGATGTTTGCATCGGAAGCTCTCCAGCGAACCAAATTCCTCAGTGCAGAGGGTGACCCAGTCTAGCCCCCAGCCCTACCTCGCATCCTCCAAGGAAACAGAGTGGCTGCACTTCCTGAATTTAATGTTCCTCATGAGTCAGTTACCTAGGCTTTGTTTGCTTTAGGGAAGCTCTTTGTTGGACCCACTTGGAAGAGAGAGAAGGAAAGATAGGCAGGCTAGCTGTGCACCTAGCTCCAGGGGCTGGGTACGTGGGGAGCTCCCAGTGAATGACCTTATCCAGTCTGTATGCCTGCAAGCACCTGCTGAGTAGGTAGTGTCTCGCCAGCTGCACCTAGAACAAGGACTGGCACATAGTAGGTCCTCAGCAAGTACCATCTGCAGCAGCTACAAGTCTGAAGTGGTGGCTGGTGCTGGCCCCTGCCTTTAGACAGGAGATCCCTTAGACAGTCTTGTATATAGACAAAAGGAAAGTGATGACAGTGGTTTTGCAGAGCTGAGGCACAGGGCAAATGGGACAACAGGGCACAATGATTCCTGTATTTCTATTACTGCCTTGGCAGACCCACCCTTTAAGTCCAGCCATAGTTTTGCCATGGCAGAGAAGTCTATATGCTCTGGCTGGGGGTGTTCTAGGCCCCCAAGTCCATATATAAATACAGATGTTCTACACCCAAGCAGCCAAGCTGGAAACTCAGGCATATTCCCAAGCCTCCCTGAAAGACCCAGGGAGTTAGGGAGGAAATTGCTGCCATGTAACATACAGCGACGTCTCTGAGGACCCTGCCATGTTCCCCTGCTGGACGGGCAAGCCACTTGGGCCAAGCTGTATCTGTTTTGAATCTAGGCTTTGTGGAGAGCTGAGAAGAAGGACCAAATGGCCCGGAAGATTTTCCTCCCTTCCTATGCCCTATGGGGAATGACCCAAAGTGGGGTAACCAGGCTGTCCCTTGTCATTAGTTTCCCATTTCTGATCTTTTTATATACTGCCCATGTTTGTCCAGCTCCTCCTGTCCATGAATTGCACTTCAGGGAAATATAGTTTATCAAGTTTAGGTGAATGCATCTTTGACTCCAACTTGAAACATGGTAAAATCAAAGTCATTTTCTATGGCAAAAGAAATTATTGTTGTAATGGTGATAAAAGTCTGGTTAAAGATTTGTTTTTATATTATTGAAATGAAATCATGAATTTTAAATTCAAAGAGGACTACAGATTCCCCAGATCACATCTTTGAACTACGTTTTGAGTATCTCTGAATTAGGGACACTTACAAGCAGAGAGGTCATTCAGGAAGGGCCAGATGACCCCTGTCTCACTGATCCATTTTGTCATCTCTCACCCTCAGGGAAGGACACCTGGCTTGAACACCCTTGTCCACTCCCCACAGGCCCCCACGCCCCACCCCACCCCTGCACTGAGTGGCAACTTGGGGTTAATTCGTATAGCACTAAATCCCCATTCCTTGCTTAGCGAGCCCGGACTTGTCGCTTTTTTCACTTGGAGCAGATAGGGTCTCAGTTTTTATTTCCTTTTTCCTCTGGAATCAATGCCACTTTTGGGTCAAAATCTTAACAGTGACAGAGTAAACTGCAGAATAGAATGTTTTGGAAATACTTCATGGAAGGAAAATTGAAGAGTTGGTGTTCCTCTTCAAAAACAAAGAATCCCTTTGAAATGATAAAAAATTGCTTTAGAATGTATTTTATGTCTTCTAAACTACAGTACACTTGCTATGCGAAGCTCCATAGGGCAGGGACATCCCTGGGAGTGTGGCGAAGGGGAGTGGATCCCCAGTCCACCCTGAGGCTTTGCACAGTGAGTTCTACTGTGGGCTTCAATGCTCCATGTGAAGTGTGGATCACGCTTCCTGTTCTAGAGTGTGGCCAGGAGGGCTCAGTGAAACCCTCAGGGTGCCCGGCCAAGGGCCCTCTGCAGGACAGAGACTGGGTCCTGCTTCTGCCCTGGACCTCTCTGTGCCCTCCAAAGCAGCCCTGTCCTTCTGCCCAGCCCCAGGGCAAAGCAGTCCACCTGGCTACGTTGCATATGGATTTTCTGGACTCCACATCCAACCTCCTGATTCCTGCAGCCTGGGGGATAAGCACTACTGTACTGATTCACTTGGCTTTCCTGGAGTAAGTGCTTACTACAAGCTCTAACGTGGTAGCCACCATCCCAGGCCATAAGGGTAGTTGTGGAGCAGACAAGGGCAGCAGACAACCGGGACCTCCAGCCTCCATGGGCTCGTCCCATTCACCTGCCACGCTCTCTCTAGTAGAAAGTAACAGTGGGCCAGCTTAGGCCACCTACCCTCCTCTGGCTCTATCTGTCACAGTGCTGCATCCTGTTCTTGGATTCATCTAATGAGCACGACTGTCTGGATGATGGGGACAAGATGTGCAGAAGTCAGGTGAATGCTACCCAGCCTGGCAGCTCTCAGCAGGGCCAGAGAGCAGGACCACGCACACACAGGGCTCCTTGTCTCACCCGGGAACTTGGCTACCTGCTCCTGTCACTTCTGCTGTGACAGATGTTCCTCTAGCATCCATCTCCATAACATCCAGCCCCTCAAGAGTGTCTCAGCCATGGCTGGGCTTACCTGTCACGCCTTTCACCTTCCTACTTTCTGCTCATGGACCTAGCCTCAACTTCCCCATCTGGAGCATGGACATAAAGATGCCTTCTTCTCTGGGGTTGGGGAGCTGAGTGAACTAAGCATGCAAAATAACCTGCACATGATAAGAGCTCAGGTTAACTAAAAAGCAGTAATTGCTACATGAGGCTCACAGCAAACTCTGTTTTGAACTAAAAGGCTGAGTTTCAAAGGGTGCTGCGATTGTCCCTTTGTACCTCATAACTCCCCATGAGGAAAAATAGCAGCTTCCAACACTCAGGCCAAGACATCTTGGTGCTTGACAGAAGCTGTGCACCACCCTGTGTCACCCACTATGGCCATCAGGCTTGGGGCCCACCCTGCATCACTGATACTCTGTGCCCCCCCCCCCCCATGCCAGCTCTTAGCCAACACGAATCTGGCGTCCAGGGAAAATCTTCTCCTCCATTTTCACCTTCCCAAATTTACCCAATTCTGTGATTTGGTGAATCCTTGTGAGACCTGAGTGAAGAGTGCCTTCCATCTGTCTTCTGGGCTGTCTTCCCTCTACTGTGTCCATGTCTCTAGGTTCCTATACTTCTGCCGAGGGGCTCAGTGCATACAGACTCAGATGCTTTGAGGCCCTGCCATCTGTGGTCCTGGGCAAGTCACATCCTCCTATGACTAGGACTTCTAACAGGATCAGCCTATACTGCTAGGCAACGGGTATGCTCCCCTTAGGCTTGCTTGAGCCCAAAATGCCCTGGTGACCTCCCAGCAGCGTCCAAGTCCAGCGTGGCCCTCTTCTCTCCTGCGTGCTCATTCTGCAGCCCTCTCTCCACCGCTTGACCTCTAGGGCACAATTCTACCTTGTGGCTCAACTCTTCTTAGAGTCTACTCATGGCTCCCTGAACAAATTACAGGCTCCTTCTAAAGCTTCAGAAGCTCAGAAGACCCTGAGCTTGACCTTTCTTCCCAATCGCCCATCTAACTCCTCTCCTAGCTTCAGATCTCAGCCTAGGCCTCACTTCCTCCAGGAAGCCCTCCGTGAAGCCTTCCAACGGCCATATCAGCCCATATCCCTCCTCTCGCCTATCCCTCTGAGTAGCTGAAATAGCTTACTCCTCCCTGTACCCAGTGCCTAGCACAGTGAGAAGACTGTGGGCAGCATGAAGAACTCAACAGATTCCTGGTGATTGTGTCTGGGGCCAGTGCTCAGAGCTCTCTGGACAGCAGAGCAAGTGGCCCTGTGCTTCCACAGGCTCCGGAAGACTCAGAACTCTCCAGCCTGTGGCCCCACAGAGGTCTGTGGTTTTACTGCTCATGGAAATTGAACTGGCAGATCAAAGGCAATGGCTCCCCCAGTCCAGATTGCCAGCAGCCAGTGCTATCAGAATATCAGCTGAATTGGTAATTCAAAATTAAGTGGGTTAATCATTGACATGGATTTGTAAAACCTGGCCCACTGCCTGCTCCTGCCAACAGGCCCTGTGCCATTTTCCTGTAGCAGGCAGAAGGGCTTCCCAAGTGGGAGTTCATTTAGCGCAGCCTGCCCCAGCAGGCCCAGGCCCAGACTTTATAGGTCCCCTGTTTCAAACACCACACTGTTCTTCTTAGGTGTCATAGAAAAGTCTTAGCACCTGAGTTCCCTTCCAGAACACAAAACTCAAAAAACATGAGCCAGAGGGGGAAAACCTAGTACAATTTTGCACCTGTCACACAAGAATCTCTGATTAAAAAAGTACTCAGCAATCAAGCCTGGGATCCCCTCTGTGTGGCAGGAGAGTCCGGGCATGTGGAGGTGGGGAATGCAGACAGCTGTGCTGGTTCGCAAATGCTCCTTGGGTCTAAATCTTAAGCCAGTCCACATTCTGGAGAACAGGGCTTCTCATGCGGGTGCCTCAGGTGCTAGTCAGGAGGCAGAGGATGGGAAGAAGAATGACTGGGCTGCAAAGCCAGCTCCAGGGCCCGGGTGGCAGTGCCCCTCTTTGTTCAGAAGCTGGGAATGGGGCTTCAGAGGGAGAGGGCTGGAATTCCACTGCATCAGATGAGGGAGATGCCATGAGCACCTTCCTGCAAATCCTCTGGGGTACTTGGGATTGTGAAGGCCCCATGGGGGCACTAAAGAGGGCTGGAGGAGGGAAGGGTCCACTGTGAAGGCAGCCAGCCCTGCTGGGACCTGCAGGGCCTCCGCACTGAACTGTGAATCTCAATAGAGCCCATGCCATCCCTGCGCACATCCCCACAGGCCCAGTGGCAGCAGCCAAGAAGGCAGATCTAGGCGTAGGACTGCCCTCCAGGCCCCCCTGCCAGAGCAGAAGACACAGTGGTAGCCCTGGAGCCAGATCTTGTGCCCTGTTTCTCCATCTGTACAGTGGGGATGGGGACAGGGAAGGTTAGTGAGCACACCGCCGTAGAGCATGTGCCAGGCACAAGCCAAGTGCCAGGTACCCAATCTGCTGCACGCCCACCTAGGAAGCAGCTATGTCCGTCCTCAATGGCTGTGACTCACAGTTTACCTGGAGCTGCTTACAGAATGCGTTTTCCTGTCACTAGTCTTAGTTTTCCTTTCGGGAAAACAGGCAGAGGATATGGAAAGAGAGGAGGGACATAATTCCCTTGTTGCACCAGGAGTTCAGGCTAGACTGTGCCCTTTTCAGAGCACTGCCAGGGGGCGGGTCTGCTGCCTGGGTGGGGCAGTGCAGGAAAGCACAGGTGCCATGGATGGAAACCAACCTCCAGCACCCTCGCAGGTCTCCTCACCCACCTTCCTTCAAGTTTATTATGAGCAAGAGATCTTGGGCTGCATATTAATAAAACAATGGAATTCTTATTTGTCTTTCTCATAAATTATATAATTCAAACCTTAAAACACCTTTAATGAACAGTGACTGGGCATGTGACACTTAATAAAAGTGGGCCCGGCTCAGTTTCTGCTTGACAGGCTACCAGCCGAGCATGTGCCTAGCGAGTAAATGATTAAGAGGCGGAGATCTTTCCTGGGCTCTACTATTAAACACTTCAAAGGTTTCCAGAGTCAGATAAAATGAAAAGCAAATGTGTTTCACTGCTTCTCAAATGCCTCAAATGTTTTAGCAGGTGCAAGCAATGAAACCTTCCATGGTGACAGCATTTTAGGGTCTGAAAAGTGTGCCCGGCTGGATTCTGGAAATTCTGGACTGGCTTCATAAAAATTCATGATTTCCAAGGATAGATGATCATCTTCAGAGCCACACGTGTGGCTCAGAAGGGATGTGTCACAGGGTCCTCTGGGTCACGGGTCAGCTCAACCCTTCCTGTTCTGGAAGAGACCCAAGAATAAGGGCTGTTGGGGGAGCCTGGCTAAGTGGCTGGCCTTGAGGTGGCACACTGGGTTGCCCTAGACTTTCCAAGGGGCTACCAATGTTCAGGTGAATTCCAAGTCCTCTTTTGGGATTCTGGGTACATTTTTATATGACCTAGGGGCATCACATATTTTGCAAGCCAGCAAACACTGCAGAAATAGATGACGTCACTTGAGCAGACGATTCACCTTCTCTGTGCCTTCATCCTCAAGAGGGAGGGAGGGGATAGTGGCGCTTACCTCACAGAGATTAAACAGGCTTCACATCCTAGAAGTGCTGATATCACACAGCAGAACCCAGTACGTGTTCTCTGTTCTTATTGTCCCTCTAGGAAAAATGAGAATGAGAAGCTAGCCTTCTACGGCTTGGCCATTTGAGTTTTTCATTTAAAATTTGCTATAATTGAGCTTTATAGTCCCAGTAATCTCTCACATAGACATATAATATTTTACAGTTTACAGTGGACATTCTGAGACGTTACCTCATCCCACCCTCTCAACTGTAAAGCTGGTGAGGCAGGGATGGTAAGTGGCAGACGAAGGATGAGCTTTCAGCCCTGCGTCCCCTCCCTTGCAGAGAGTTGGACCTGTGTGTCCCCAGGGCACTCATCTGTGAAATGGGCACAGATAGGCTCCCCCGGACCACAGCACCTGTGTCTGTCTGGTGATATCAAAGCTCACCGGCCCTGCGCTCCTCCCACACTTCCTTTCGTATTCATGAAGGAGCTTGAGCACTCCAGGTATATTAGCTCAGTGATCTGGCAAGCACTTGTTTTTGCGACCTCAATTTTTATTCTTCCCCTTTCCTAATGAGGAAGGTAATGAAATGACATTCCAAGAGTCAGTGGAGGAGAACCGCTGGGTTCTTTCCTCAGGGAATGGCTGGGCAGTGATTGTTATCAGAGAACGTTCTCCCAATTTCCAGGCAACAGGATGGCTCACAGGCCCCTCAACAACACCCTCTACTCAGTGCACAGCTACAGCAGCTCTTGCAGGCTCTGGTACATTAGAAATTTGGGAGCACCCCAAGGGCATTTCCCATGTGGTGGGTCCTCCAACAGTCACCCCACTCTGTCTCCTCTTGGTCTCTGTTCAGTAAACGCATGGCCAGGCAGTACCAGCCTGGAGCAGGGACGCTTCCCACCTGATCTTGGCTTGACTCAGACACACATCCCCCTCCCTATACACACAGCAAAACACCCGGAGTCCAGAGGGGACTCCGCAGTCTGCTTAGCCCGCACCACCCATTTATACCTTCCTAACTATCGCAATGGAGGGGCTCAGCATTAGCCATTACATTAAGATGCATGTGACGGGGTTATTACCAAGTTGCTCATTGTGGTATTTAGAAGAGTGGAAAAGATGAAATATTTTCCATGCCCAGCATTAAGAAAATGTGTAGCATTCATAAACCAAAGCCATTTTAAATGATGTTAGTGCTTGTGGCATGTGAAATAAAAGAAGAAGCATATTGCAATGCTATATGACCCTTTACTAGAAGTATATGGTTTCTATATAAGGACTGAAAAAAAATATATATATATATATGGAGAGAGAGAGAAAGAGAGAGAGGGAGAGAGAGAGAGAGAGAGAGAGAAAGGAGAAAGAGATCTTATTTCTGTTTATAGAACTGGGGGGTCAAAACCAGGGCCTCTTGCTAGGGAAGCACCCCACCACTGCGCTGCAACCCAGTACTCCCTCTAACCCTGCTCTTTTTGAGACAACTCTCACTAAGCTGTCCAGGTTGGACTTGAATTTTTGATCCTCTTGTCAAGCCTCCCAAGTAGCTATGATTATAGGCGTGTGCTGCCATAATTAGTTTGTATGATTTTTTTTTAAAGCCCTTGAGATTATATAGGAGTTTATAAATAATCATTATAGCTCAACAAGATGATTTGATTTAATTTTTCTTTTCATTTATTCCCCTTTGGCCCACCTATATTTTCTGATTTCTCTATTAGAAAAATTGCATATGTTATGCTAAAAAATACTATTTTACTTTTAAAAACATAGGGTTTCAAAGCTGAGAGTGACTTTGGAAGGCATCTGGTAAATAGCCTTAGTTTCTAGGTAGGTAAACTGAGCCCCAAAAAGAAAAGCACCTTGTGGGAGATGTTCAAGCTATGTGTTGGCAGAGTTATGACCAGAGCCCTGGCCCTGGAACTCAGCCCTGCTCCTTCCACAGCCCTCTGTGATGCCTGGAAAATCCTTGTAAACATACCAGGAGTTTTGCCATGGGGTGGCTATGGACAACCACCTTTCCCTCCATGAAGCTTGCATCCTCCCTGGATCCAAAGCTGAAGAGTCTCAGACTACTTCCATTTCCATGGAACATACACAAATGCACACAACACACACGCACACACACCTTAAAGCAACCAAGACTAAAAACTCAGAGTTAAGATTTCAGCACATCATTTTTAAAATATAGGTATTTCTTTTCTTCCTGCTCCAGGCACTTGGCAGCCACGGTTTACAGTGCAGTTATGGCCAAGTCTAAGAACCACAACCACATACAACCAGTCCTGAAAATGGCACAGAAATAGCATCAAGAAACCTCACTCAGAAAGATACGAATCTCTGAAGGGGGTAGATCCCAAGTTCCTTTGGAACATGTATTTTTCCAAGAAGCACAACAAGAAGGGCTTCAAGAAGATGCAAGCAAACAATGCCAAGCCATGAGAGCACACGCTGAGGCTATCAAGGTCCTCATCAAGCCCAAGGAGATCAAGCCCAAGATCATCCCCAAGGGAGTAAACCACAAGCTTGCTTGACTTGCCTATATTGCCCACCCCAAGCTTGGGAAGCGTATCCATATTCACATTGCCAAGGGTCACAAACCTTGCCGACAAAAGGCCCAGGCTGCAGCCCAGGCTTAGGCTCCAACTTCTGCTCCAGTCTAAGCTTCCAAAGGCTCCCAGGCCCCCAAAGGTGCCCAGGCTCACGTGAAGGTTCCACAGTAAAAGCCTCTTATCTGCTGATATAAAAACAGAAGGACTGGTGTGATACCTGGGATGCCATCTGTTGGGGACTGGTGTCCCCTTGAGCTCTTTGTACAAATAAACTTGAAGCATGATATGTTAAAAAAAAAAAAAAAAATTGGCCCTAGCCTTTCAAGATCAGTAAGGACTCAAAACATAAGAGAACCTGTACTGTTATAGCCTATAATTCAGTGGTGCCCCAAATTTCCTGTTCAAAGAGATTATGGGGCCACAGAAGAAAGTGATCAACAATGTGTAATGTGCCTAAGGAGACTCACCTAGAGAGAAAACATTCTCTCAGGCTTTCACAGAGAGCAAGTTGGTCAAGCAATGGCCATGGCTCATCCAGATGGCTGACACTGACAAAAGATCTATAAAATGCTAAACATGATTTTAGGGTAAATCCTGAGGGGATTTGACTGAACTTGTCAGACACACAAGTCACATTTTTTGCTATATAGGTCTTGCTTTATTTTGGTCTTAACCATACAGCAGAAAAGTCTAACCAGGAGGCATAAAAAGGAAAGCCATTTTAATATGCTGAGCTGTAAAAGGCTGAAGTCAACAGCCTCCAATATTGCCAGTT
>PVKN010016556.1:0-17832 GCA_004027915.1 Capromys pilorides | reverse complement strand
ACATATATGTATACAGAAATTGAAAATAAAGACTCCAGCTGGGATCGGGATGAGCCCACCAATATTCACATCAACAGCACTCCTAGCAGCCTGGAAGTAGAAACAACTCAGGTGTCCATTAAAAGATGAATGGAAAACTACTGTGGGGAATAGTATTCAGCCACGGAAAGGAAGTCCCGCACAAATTTGACACAGGTGAACCCTGAACATAGTTTGTTAAATCAAGTAAGTCAGACACAAGAGGACAGCATTTTATTGTTTGTTTATATGAAATGTTTAAAATAGAAAATTCTAAACTCAGAAAGTAGGTTGAGGGCCACCAGGGCTGAGGAGATAGAAATGGGAACTTGTTGCCTAATGAGTATAGCTTGTTTCAGGGGTGATAAAAAAGTTCTGGAGGGTCCAGGGAGATAGCACTTTGGCACAAGTGCCTGCCTGGCAAGTGCAAGGTTGTGAGTTCGAAGCCCGGTCCTGCCAAGAAAAAAAAAAAAAAAAGTTCTGGAAACAGTGGTGATGATGGTTCAATATTGTGACTATACCTAATGCCAATGAATTGCATCCTTAAAATTGGTTAAAATTGCTACATGTGGCTGTACACGCCTGTAACCCAGAACTCAGGGTGCTAAAGCGGGAGGCTCACCATGTTTGAGGCCAGCCTGAACAACATGGTGCAACTCTCTCTCAAAAAGCAAAATGGTTAAACTGATAAATTTTCTGTTATCAAAATTTTTACCACGATTAATTTTAAAAACTGGACAAGGGATTTGAAAAGACATTTTACCAAGCAAGACATAATCATAATGAGAAACTCTTCATGCCTACAAGGATGGCCATAGTGACAAAGACAGACAGCAGCAGGTGCAGGTGAGGCTGTGCAGGAGCTGGAAGCCTCACAACTTTCTGGTTGGGGCACAGAATACCACAGCCATGTAGAACAAGGCAGGCATCTCCTCAAGTGGTTAAACACAGCATCGCCACACAAATGATTCCAAATCCCACTCCTGGCCTATAGCTGAGAGAAGCGAAAGTGCATCCCTACAAAGACAGGCACGTGTGGCTTATTGCAGACCAGAGGGAGAAGCAAGGAAGGCGCTTGCCTGTCCTCCTAACTAGTCGGAGGCTGAGGAAGGAGGATTACAAGTTTGAGGCCAGTTGGAACAAGTTAAACAATGGGCCTGGACTCAAAAAAGGAAAAAGAAAAGGAGAGAGAGAGAGGGAGGGAGGGACAGAGAGAGCTATGAGGGAAGTAGAGGGAAAGAAAGAAGAGAAAGAGGAAAAGTGGCTTCTGTTCGTCCCTAGGGCAAAGGAGAGGGGCGGGGATGGCTGAAGGTCTGGGGTTCCTTTGTGCAGCAATGGCCTGTTGGAAAATTGATGGTAGGATATTTACACGTTGGAAAATACTGAAAAGTCATTGCCTTGCGCATGCTAAGAAGGGAATGGCACAGTATGCAAATTTTCTCTTGATAAAGATTTGTTTTTTTAAATGTCAAGTATTGTGGATTCTGAGAAGTGAGATGAGTGCCTCATGATCGTCAATGCTGGTCCGTTACAGGGATTGAGGAGGGTCTGGATGAAAGCTTGTGACCCTCCTGCTTCAGCCTCCCATAGTAGCTTGGATTACAAGCACCACCACCCTGCCCTTGCAAGGAAAGCAATCATGTCGTCTTCAGGCCCACTCAGATCGTTCTCATGATTACCTTCTGTCTCAATTATTTTTCTCTCGTTGCTGGGACAAATACCCGACACTCAAAATGAAGGAAGGAAAAGATTTATTTAGCTCACAGTCACTGGAGGTTCAGTTCACACTCAGCTGGCTCCAAGGCAGAGTGGCACAGGGCAGAGGGCAGCCTTTCATAGAGGTGGCAAAGAGCAGACAGCCAAGGGAGGAGTAGCAGCGGCTCAGGCAGTCAGCCGGCCTCTCAGCCCTCCTTGTATTGTAATGCAAATTACCTGCCCTGGGCAGGTACAGCATCCACACCCGCAGCAGTCAATGACAAACTCCAGAGCTGCCCCAGGACTGCATGCTGCCTTGTGGAGGACACTTAGACATAAACCATAACACCTTCTTAGAGCCTCTACTTCTGTGGTCATATTCTGACTTACTGGGGTGAGGGCTTCCACATACAAAAGGAAGACAACACCAGGATTTATTCCTTTGCAAACTAGTGAGGGAATTAATTGAATTCCCACACGGGAAGTGCTTAGGCCAGGGAAAGTGATCATTTATCAAAAGGGACCTGGAAAAGGGTAGCTGTTTTATAGATGTCCCCAAGCTCCTATGTGCCTGGAAGCTGGCTTCTTCACTGGCACCCTACTGGTGCTCCCTTAAAAACAACTAGGCCTGCCATTTGCAAGGTGTGGTCACCTGGGAATTTGTTAGAAAGTGAATTTGAATCCCAGTCCCGCAAAATAAACAAACAAACAAACAACACAATAGAAAGGGCAATTCTATGGCTGCCCCAAACCTACAGTCCATCTGCGCTCTAAGGAGCCCTGTGGTGATTACACGCATCTGGCCAACCGCCAAACCTCAAGCAGGTCCTCAGGGGAGGCCTCAATTCCACAAGCTACCGCTTGAGGGCACCACAGGACCGCGAGGCCAATGAATCCCCGCCGGGTTGCCAAAGGTCCCCTCTGCCCTTCCGATTTCCCTTCATAGCTCTTCACGTAGCCTGAGACCTCTGGAACCTGAACAATTTTGTGTCCCTATAGTGTCCAGGAATTTTCAGCAGTTTCTTGTGACACAACAGCCCTGTCATCTGCTGAGCGGCGTCCTTGGCCAGCTGCCTCGTGGTTCATTTCCTCCCCCACTCCCCTGGCGTTAGACTGAACCGAGTTTGAATTTTATCTCCGTCCTTTACCATCTAGGTGTGACCTGGTTAAGACATTCCATCTTGAGCCTCAGTTTCCCTGCCCATGCAGTAAGAGCAATTCTTAAGACTTCTCTCCTGGGGCTGTTGTGAGCTGGAGCCTTTGTTTGTGAGCATATTTTAGCTCAGGTCTTGGCAAACTGTGGGTGTTCAGTGTGCTTCCCCTGTGTGCTCCGAGCACCGCACACAGACAGGGAGGGCAGCGCCACCTGTATGCCAGTGGAGAGGGCGCTGACCAAGCTCATCCGAGGCTCAACACCGTAATCACGGAGTGTGGCAATAGGCACTGCTTTCCTCCCAGGGTATAAATGGCTCCTGGTGTCGCCTGCGGGCCCAAGGCCATAAAACTCTGTGAAAATGAGTAATGACAGAGCCTGCCTCACAGCGCTGCTGGGGAGGCCTTGCCAGTGTCTCACGAGGGATAGGCCCTCTTGAGTTTCGCTGCTGGAGTGGCCCAGCCTGCACTGTGCATGTGACTCTTCACCCACAAGCCTTCTCAGGAGTAAGAAGTAGCTGTTTCAGGAACGGTAGGCAGCAGAGGACCCTGGACACTGGGAGGGACCTGACTCACATGGCTGCTGGCTCTGCCATGCCTGATCTCTGCTCTTGGACCCCCACGCTGGCTCCTTTCCAGAAACCTACGATGCCTGAGTCCATGTTATAGGCTGTAAGAAGACACTGAGCTGCCTCTGGAGCTGCCGGATGATGACCCTGGCGCCGTGGTAGGACAGCTTCCTCTTCACAGGTTCTTGGAGCCTGGACCACCTCAGGTGGGGGACCTAGAGGTACCATAGCCCCTCAGCAGGTGTATTGCAGCACAGAGGGGCTTGTGCTTCCCCAGAGCATGGGCAAAGGGAAAGACTCTGTCCACCCACCATCATCCACCCCTCTCTTTCTTGTAGTTGCCGCATGGGGTTGCTTTACCCCTGGGCTTTGTATTCTGCATGGGGCTGATCCTGCCCATGGGTGTGGTGGGCATTCATATATGCGGCTAGTTGTAAAGGCTCCAAAATGCCTCCTCCTCAGCAGTCAAACGGTCTGATTGTGCAGAAACCTCAGGGTTAAGCATTGCCTTCTCCCAGTTCCACAAAAAAGTTATTAAGTTGCAATCAGGTCCTGCAGCATCATTTGTAGAACCCTGTGTGGAATGACAATGCAAGGTTTTGCTGGTTCAAAACAATTATTTCAGGACAGCAAAGGGAAGCATCAAACCAAGTGAGGTTTCTCTTGCATAGGCTGCACACTGGCCAAGCCAGTTCTGCCTGCAGCTTCAGGACTTAGCTCCTTTCTTGGCACCAGAGCGGAGCCCTGCAGCCGCTCAGGGAAGATCGAGGGCACTTCACTCAGCTGGCATCTCTCACTGTCTAGAAGATCTGTGAAGCCCAGAGCTTTCTGTCCACTGAACCTTCTCCCTGGATCTGGATCCATGACAGTTTCTGGATTTTTTCCTGGTGACCTCAGCAGCCGGTGCTTGCTAATTAGCCTCCTTCCATGGCTGTGCTTGGGCCTCTGAGGCCCCTTTCCTCTGCTGGGTGCCCCAGTGGGCTCTGGCACTGTGGCTTCTCATCTGATTTAATCAGTGGAAATAGCAGCTGGAAACAGGAGGGATGCAAGAGTGAGAGTGACAGGCATTCATCCCCCAGCACCTCCCTGAGTCCCTGCACCTAGCCATGTCCCTGCTGGAGTGGCATCTGCCTCTAGGTTCTGACTTCTCTTGCTAGCAGCTCTGTCCTTTCAGCCTTCAGGCTTGGGTGGTCACAGAATTCAGCTGTCACTGCTCTTCCAAGGCAAAGAGGCTTTCTAGTTTCTATCTTTACAAGGTGTGACCAAAAAAACACAATGAATGCTGTTGCCTGGCAGTGTCTGATAGAAAGGCAGGCTCATAAAAACAGGAAAGCATCACGGTCTACATTATTCACTGGATCTGGCAACTTGTGACTTCCTGTTCTTCCCCAAAGTCAAGATGACCATGAAAGCTAAACATCTTGGATCACTTCAGGACGTTGGCACAGCCACAACAGGGCAGCTAAGAGTACTGTTATGGTTTGTGTCTAGTTGTCCCCCAAAGCCTCGTGCAGGCATGAGGCGGCTTGGCTTCTGGAGTTTGTGATTGATTCTCGATCCAACGCTGAGATTGCAGTTATGAGTGCTACCCTCTGGCCCTGGGGTGGGTAATCTGCCTACAATGTAAGGAGGAGAAAGAGGCTAGCTAGCAGCTGCAGTTGCTGCCCCTCCCTTTGCTCTTGCTGTTTGCCACCACCATGAACAGCTGCCCTCTGCTATGTGCCATTCTGCCTTGGAGCCAGCCAAGTATGAACTGAAACCTCCACTGACTGTAAGCTAAATAAACCTCTCCTTCCTTAATTTTGGGAGTCAGGTATTTGTTCCAACAATGAGAGAAGGGTAACTGAGATAAGTATTTACCAAAGAGGACTTCCAGAATTGCTCCTGATAGGGGCAGGAACATGGAATATATATCTTCAAAACAAGGTGAAGAATTCTGAGTGGCATTGCTGTTAGCATGTCTTTTACTGTAATAAATGTTTTTTTAACTTAAGTCTTAGCTGCATTCTATTATTATTATTATTGTTATTGTTATTGTTATTATTATTGCACTGCATATCTTTTCCCCCATCAGCTTCAGGGCCAGATGGAGGTGAGACTGTTCTGTCAGATAAAGGCAGATCCCTTTGGATCAGGTGACTAGGCAACCAGGCAAGTAGATAATTAGACAGCTAGGCAACCAGATAACCAGATAACAGGCAACCCAACTAGATAACCAGCCAGCCAGGCAACCTGTTTGCTGATGAACAGGCAGCACTCTCTAAAGGGGACTTTTGCTGGTTTGGGGTTCCTGTTCTCCTGGTTTTTCCCTGAGAGCTGATTCTCCCTCGGTGAGTCTCTGCTCCTCCCTGGCAGTCTGCTTAGGACCTCTGCCTAAGCCAACTGGCCAGCTGGGCTTAACCAAAGCTACTCAGGAACTTGAATAACTAGGAAGAGGCTCTTCCTTGCTGAACCTGCTGAGAAGAGATGAGAGTTCTAGTTAGTGGCTGTCACCCTTCTAAATTTGGAACAGGCACTGTGCTGGAATAAGGTGGGCTGAGAGGTAGAGAGACACAGCCCGAGCCCTGACCAAACCGTTGCTGGAAGCAGCTGATATTTGGAAGCTTTCAGTTACGTGATGCTTCGGTACATTCCCCTTTTGCTTAAGCCAGGTGATGCAGTGTTCATTGCCTTGCAAAGGGCAGAGGCCTGGGAGGAGGTGAGTCCTGGAGATGACACCACTGGCTGCTGTTGGGTGTGAGCAACCTTACCCTGTTTGTGAGAGTCTTCGTGGGATATCATCCCAAATGTCTGCTGCAAATGAAGTGGCCAGTGGACCCTTCAGCCCTCTCTGCAAGTGAATGGGGGTGCAGAGGATAATGATCAGAGGAGGAGCTGGGGCCTCCCTACTTTCTCCTTCCTCCTTGAGCAGTCCCAGTCTGCTCCTGTCCAGCATGTGACAACTAAGCCTTCTCCACTCTAGGCATCCCCTTCCTCTGCTTGGCTCCTCAAGCTGCCACTCCAAATCAGTGTGTACAGGGTCTGAGCATAGGATTTTAGCAGGAATCTGGGCTGTGCTACCAACTGGACTCATAATCCCCAGGATACGCCCACCTCAGGGCTTAGTGCAGTTGTCCTCCCAGAGTGAGCTCCGATCTGTAGCAGCAGTGCCCCACGGGACCTGGTTAGAAATGTGTGCATAAGCAGAACCTCATGGATGGGTGCAGCAGTGTGTGTTTTAAGGGGTCATCCAGGACATTTCCAGTCTTTCTCAAAGGCAAGAATGAAGGCTTGGAGTTCTCGCTGGCACAAGGACAATCTGGCACCCGCCTACACCCCTTGAGCAGCAGGTGTGCCATTCCCAGCTGCTGTGGCTTCCCCTGTCTCATTGCCCTGTGCTGAATCATCACCATGCTCAGAAATGCACACTGCTCTCTGGGCCCCAGCCAGTGACTGATGGACATCGGGGTGAGCAGGGCAGGCCCCTTGCCTCTAGGTGGGACAATTCCCATGTGAGTTACTTTCTGGAGCTCTTCCATGAATTAGGCTTGAAACTAGATTTCAATTGCTCCAACTTTCTTCTGCTGCTTCCAGATGTCTAGAGCTGTTGTTGGTACAACAGGTATGAGTTACCACCCAACACCCTGGCACAAAAAGTAGTCACTTGGCTTGGCTTTGCAAAATTAAAATAAACCTGGTGTCAAGCACTGCCTGCCAGGGTGGCAGATGTTTGTACATGACTGTCCTCCTTGGAGGCTAGTGGAAGTCTATGGGAGACTCACCTATATTGGGAGGGCCATGGGACACCCCTAGGTCAGGGGCCCTAAGGGCCACTGGCTGTGATTGGGCTGATTTCTTCTTGGCCTCAAAGAATCCGCTCCACCACTTGGCCCAGACCTTACAGGAGTACATTTCATAGGAAGCCTAGGAAATACAGGAAATTGTCACCTGCCTCCACCTTTGACTGCCTTTCTGGAGAGAGGAAAAGAGAGAAATACTTACCTTTTGATCTCAAGATGTAAAAGAAAGAAAAAGCAAGACTCCAGTTTCTTTACTCGTTTATTTTCTGCAGGTGAGGGATAACAATGAATGACAAGCACATATTTGTGTGTCTGCTGTGTTTGTGTGTGTGGACACTGGGTGTTGGGTGTATTTGCATTTTTGTGTGTGTCTGCATATGTAGATAGGTGCATTTTCACATGTCTAGAGGTATACTTGCACATGTGTATAGAGATATATTAATATGACAGTGCAAGGGTGTTTTCACATGTGTGGAGGGTTTTGCACAGTTTTGCATGAGTATGAGATGTGCTTGCACATGTGTAGGTTTTTTCTGTGTGTGCACAGGTGTGTTTATGTGTGGGGTTGATGATCTACTCAGGCACACCTATGCATGTGAGCCCAAGCCTGCGCTCTCTATAGAGAGGCAGTGGACAAGGTGATTGCCCCATCCCTCCCCAGAAGCCAATCCTGCCTCAGCCCACAGCTTGTGGTCAGCATGGTGACCACCATCGCCCTTCTGGGGTTTGCTGGAGCACAGAATGTGGCCCTGGCGGGGGCAGCAGACTACCTGAGCTTGAATCAGTTCTCTAGAAGAAGAGCAAAACCTGGGTGACTGTGGGCTAAACCCCCCCGAAGCCTCGAGGCTGGAGGAAGACTGAGTTAAAGAAAAATTTAAAAGATCAGACAGAATATAGTAAAATATTTATAGCATTAATTTTTCCCTTGGAGCTGTGATTAGCTTTGTGTTCATCTACACTGTTGAAGTTTCTACAATGATTATTAAACACACATGTATATAATTGAAAATAAAACCATATGAAGAATTACAAGCATGCCCACGTCCAGCCCTCGAGTACTGGTGTCCTCTCCCACGCCCATCAACGGAAAAAGATTTTAATTCTTCAACTTTGTATTGTAACAACTTCCTAACGTAAGAAAGATAAAAAAGACAGGACAACAAAATCTCTATGATATATAATATTCCTCACCACATAGACTGAAAGTGGCAGTTCTTCTATATGCATTTATACATATTAATAATACATATGTTTTCCTGAAACAATTAAAAGCAAATTGTAGTTATCATGATACTCTACCTCTTAATGCTTTCAAATACATTTAAGAATAAGGACAGCCTGGCAACAATGATATCTCACACCTAAAATATGACTAATTCCATTATTTTACTTAATATCCAGTTATTATTCAATTTCCTTGCTTGTCTTTATCTTTTGTAGCTATTTTTTGAAGCAGGACCTAGTCAAGGCTCATGTCTGGGAATTTGGTTCCTATGTACCTGTATTCTCTTTTAATCCAGAACAATACCTGTAACATTTCAAACTGTTTGAAGCACTCTGGGCATTGCTTTGTGAAATGTCCTATACTATGAGTCAGTCTATGTTCTTGTGAGATGGTGTGACTTTTTCTTTTCTTTTCCAAAATTTCTGGAACCTGTATTATCTTTAAGATTTGACTAAATCTAAGTTTTATACATTATGATACAGATGTAATTGAAGTATATGACAAATGCTTAAATTAAAAAAATTTTGGTAAAAAACACATTGGCAATAATCCCCCTCACAATGTTGCCCCCCAGAACACTTCTCCCACTGTTCTGAGTACTCTCTGAAGCAGTTCTAAAAGTCCTTTGTCTTCATAAAATATGATAAAAAATGTGCAAATGCTGCTGTGGAGCACCATTTAACAGAGGGGCGGGCTCCTTGGGACACAGCCGTGTGTCCTCTTCTGCCTTAGTCTCACTCCAGGGTCAGGAGCTGTGTGACTTCTGACTGTTCCCCAGAGTAGTCCTGACCAGGAGAGACAAATGTTTCGAACTCATTCAGGATATCGAGGCCGCCAAGATAGCACCACTGAAGACACCAAAGGGAACTTCCAGAACTGCTTCAGAAAGTGGCAAGAATGATGAGAGAAGTGTGTTAGGAGCCAGGGGGAGTATGGTAGGGGAGACTGTGATGTGTCTTTTATTATAATACAATTTTTAATTTAAATATTCAGCATTTTTTTTTTTTTTTTTTTTTTTTTTTTTTTTTTTTTTTTGATGGTACTGGGGATTGAACTCAGGGTCTTACATCTCCAGGCAGGCACTTATGCCACTGAGCTATATCCCCAGCCCATCAGCATATGTTTTGATTATTGCTAGTATTTGCATTAGACTGGGCATCTTTGTCACATGCCCTTCCTAGGAGGCCAGTGGTATCAGGTCTGCTGCTTTTGTTTACTTGGGGAAGGCCATGATCTCTCAGGTGAGATTAAGTGAGATTTTATTTTGACATCTTGCGAATATCCCATTCATGTCCACATTTCACACAGTGGCTCTGGCCTGAATCAATTATACATTGTGAATTAAAGAAAAAGTGATTCTTAAAGATATCCTTATAGATCTATGGATTATTATTATTCAGCATATCACAATTGCAATCATTGTCTTTTTGAGGTTCAAAGTACCCCACATTGGCCAGTGGAAGCCCCTCTTATGGTTGTCACTTTGACACGACCCAATTAAATCTTGGAGCGCTTCCTTGCTTTTTGGTATATGCTCTCTGGCTCACTGACTTTGTGTTTTCCTGGAATCAGCCATTTCTTCAAAGAGATCTGATTCTTTTTAAAGGAGTGGTATTTTCCAAGCAAGGTCTGACTGCTGGATACACTGGTTAGTACTAGGGCAGTGTGTCTTTCCTCCTGGGCCCTTCCTTTGGGTAATGTGTTAGGAAATACATTTTTAAAAATTATGAGTTTAATAATTCCAAAGGAATTGAAATCAGAGTCAGATTTTGACTACACTCCCATGTTTACTGCAGCACTGTTCACAATAACCAAGATGGGGGGGGTGAACGGGTGAAGGAAATGGGGGGCATGTACGCAACGGAACATTCTTCAGCTGTTAAGAAGAACGAATGAGCTTGGAGGACGTTATGTTAAGTGAGATAAACCAGGCACAGAAGAATACCACAGGATCTCACTGGTGTATGGAACTGAATGGAGCAGATCTCATGGAAATGGAGGGTGGAATGGTGGCTACTGTGGCGTGGCACGAGGACAGGGACAGACTGGTCAGTGGATACAAATTACAGTTAGCGAGGGGAACACAAGCCGCTGTCCTCTGTTGCACGTAGAGGGATGGTGGTGAATAAACTCGTGCTGAACTTTTTCAATAGGAGCTAGAAGGAAAGATTTTGAATGATAAGTACAAAAAACACTAAGTATATGAGGCAACAGGCTGAATTAGTTGCTCTTATTTAGTTGCTGCACAATGCATACACATATCAAAGCAGCACACAAGGTATCCCATAAACACATATGCCTATGGTTAATATCGATATATTTCATTCAAAATTAATATTGGAATTTTTTTTTTAAGAAAAACTCTTTGCTAAGCATAATTAAGCCCTGGGTTTGACTCTTTGCACACACACACACACACACACACACACACACACACACACACAAAAGGCAAAACAAAACTACCACCAACAATGATAAAACTTAGATTTTCAATAATTTGTGTCATTTTTCTTTAAGTGTAAAAGAAATATTGGTTACTAATGTATGAGAGCAATCTCTTTTCTGCCTGGCATAAGGGCTTGGACAACAGGGTTGACAGTAATGGGGTCGTGAAGGGGACCCTGTGGATTCTGGGTGGATTCTTGGCCCAGTAGGCCCAGCATTTCTTCCTCTGTGAGTGGGGCAGGATCTCCTTGGCACTAGGGCTTCAATGTCTAATATCTATTCCTTTTCTATTGTACTGGGGATTGAACCAGGGCCTTCATATTGTGTCACATTCCCAACTCACTTTTATGTCTGTGTTGAGGCAGCAGCTCATGAAGTGGCTGAGTTGCCCAGGCTGGGTTCACGCTTGCAGGCCTCCAGCCACAGCTGTGTGCTGTCATGCCCTGCTCCTGTAGCTGTTACACAGAAAGGTAGGGAATGGGTGGATCAACATCTTTGAATGTTGTGGCTGAATTTGGGGAACAGAGGTTGTAGCTTCCATGCTTTGCCTTGGAAAAGATTAATTCTAGTTCCCGTGGCTTGCTGGGGGCATAAGGGATAAACAACAGAAGGGCGGAAGAAAGTCACACAGAAACTTTGCTGCTGAGGCTTTTCCTGTCACCTCAAAGTTATTTCCTAAGCACCAACCTCAGCAACACTAGTATATTATCTGTCTGTCTGTCTGTCTGTCTGTCTGTCTACTGTCTATCTATCTCAACCTTGGAACGATAGCCCACAAAATTAGAATACTACATTCAGTTAATTGAAATAGCTTTTCCTACATGATTATTACCAATTTGAGACGTAATCAGATACATTTGTTTTGGACTATAGTTATTTATTTATTTATTTATTTATTTATTTATTTATTTATTTGCAGTATATATTTTTTTGGGGGGGAGAGGGACAGGAGAGAGGCCTGAGTGGATTGTCCCCTATAGTTAACTGTAGAATCTGCTTTTTTCTTTTCAGTGCTTAAGCTATTTTCATGGTTTAAAAGTTGATGTTTTGACTCCCACCACCCCTTCCAGGTAACTTTTCATTTATTTCCAATTTGTCCTTCTGATGTTTACACAAAATAGCACCCAGATTCTCCATATCTCATCTGCATATCCATATTTATTTTACTTTACCCCTTTTTCACATAACAGGAAAGGTATACTATCTGTATGTTGTATATTTATACATCCTGTTTGCACTTTGGATTTTTCGCTTACATCCTGGAAGTCATCCTATATCATATACCATCTTTATGCTTCTGTCTGAGGATGTATCTGGTAGATTTGTGGATTTCCCAGCATTTATAACCAGCCCTCTGAAGGCAGACATGTGATTTTTTTCTGGTCAGTTGCTGTTACAAATACTTCTGCACTGAAATACATTGCTGCTTTCTGCATTTGTGGAGGTGTAGCTTCAGAGTAGATAGCAGGAACTGGGGTTGCTGGGTCAAAAGCATAGGTACTTTCATGACACAGCTCTTTTTAAACTTTGATCTGATCTTGTGACAGTGATTTCCTGTGGCCAGGGTTGTGACCTCAAGATTCACCCTGCCTGACCCAGACCTTAGCTCCAAGTAGCGTTCTGCCCGGAGGGAGCATGCACAGTCAGCCTGCCCTACTAAGGCCACTTCCCTTCATGACTGTTACTCCAAACTGCTTCAGCGGCTAGGTCGCCCACAGATTCAGTCTACTGCAAACCCCATCCGCTCCACAGAACCTTCCCTGAAATTATTAAGTAATGTTCTGCTTTGTTGTTTAAGTCTTCGGTCAGGATTTCCTGGCTAGAGACACTCAGACACCTAAACCCAGTCCTTTTTTTCTGTGAGTCCAGAGAACTCCATCCAGAGTGTGGTAACTATTTCCATCTGCCCAGGTATTTGGGTTGGTGAAGATGGCCGAGGAGTATCCCTTAAGACAGGGGTGGTCAGAGAAATATTTCAGAGAGGTAGATGACGTCTGATCTGAGATCTGAAGGATACATGTGAGATGCAGAATCAAGGGCCTGTAGGGGTGGGTGGAAGGCATCTCAGGCCCAGATTTTCATATTAGAAAAATTTCTTTTGTCTTAAACTCAACAATATTGCTTGGATGAATAAAGTACAGAATGAAGAGTAGATTGTAGGAGAGAAGCGGAGGCATGGGGACATGCCAGAACCAACACAGTTATCCAGGAGACTGTCACACCTCAACTCAAGAGAATGGTCACTACGGAGATAGAATCACAGGGCCCACGGTTGATTAGATGTCAGAGCACAAGCAGGGGGAGAAATCAAAATGTGATAAAGCTCCCAGCTTTCTGTCTTGGACGGCTGGAATGATATTGGTGTCTTGAGTCTAATATTTTTTAAATGGAATTTTTGCAGATGGGTAGAAACATGGCTTTCCTTTCATTCATGCTTGGTAGGAAATGCCTGGGGCACACACCTATGAGGGGCTTTACGGGAAAGGTCTAGCTAGGTAGACTGGAGATCACAGACAGGAGATAACAGTGAGCAATCAGCATACAGATGCGAATGAAGCCACTCCTAGAAGAAAGTGCAGCCTCAACAAAGTGGACTGAGTCCTAACTTGAAGGAATAGCCATGCCTAGGAGTTTGTTGAAAGAGTGAGCCAGAAAGGCACCTCCAGAGATGTGAGGAAAGCCAAGAGCTGATGCCAAAGAAAGCGAGTGCACTTCTGAGGAAGGAGGAAATGGTTAGTGAGTCAAATGATTCCCAAGAGAATAAATCAGAGGAGGATGTACAAAGGTCCACTGAGGATGGTGTCATTTAAGTATGGGGAATTGATGAGGGCAGAGGTAATAGTCCAAGGACTTTGTGGCCAACAGAGCTGGAGGCAGGGAGACACCTCAGAGCATGAGAGTGGTCCTGGGGTGACAGGCAGGATTCACGAATGAAAGGCCAGGGGTGGAAGGATGAAGAGAGGTACTCCTTTGAAATACAATCTGCTATTTTCCATTGTCCCTCAAGATCCAGCTAGGGAAGAGGAAAGCTGTGATGGGACCTAGGGGTGGAGGAGGGACGTGGCAACTGCCAAATAAACACACCATCCAGGGAAACCAGCCAAGGCTGGGCCCAGAATATCTGGACCGGAACCCATCTTCCTTCTGCAGCAGGAAGTGGATTTGGGAGCCGAGTTAACTGGAATTTCCGAACTTGGAGGATGTTCACGGTGAACACTTTTTATTTATTTATTTTTTCATTCATGAAAAAAGAGTTGGAATTAAATGATCCCCTCCAAACATTCCCTCCCACAGAGGAAATGCTTAATTTAGCCTTATGTTCATGGTTAAAAAGTATCCCCCAGGTTTGAAGGCTGCTGTAGGGTTGTTTGTCTTCCTTTAACATGGCAGGATGTTAAAATTAAGACTATGCAACTTGATTTCAGCAGAAGATATAAGAGAATAGGCAGCCCCATCCCAGTCTTGGTACCAAGAGGAAGTCCTTTTAGAGCATGGGTGAGATGTGGAGGGAGGTGTGGACCACTGACTTTGGGAACCTTAAAAGACCCCACCACCTGGCCTATACCACTGGTTGGTGAGGCAGAGAGAGAGACAGGTGGAAACTAGAGAGAATTTCTCTAGAAGTACTTTAGCATGGACTTATCTCCCTTTGGAGGAGATAAGGAGGTGTTTCTTGCTCACCTGGGGCCAAATGAAAGGTACTTCCGCAGCAAAACTTTTGTTCTTTCCTCAAGGACCTGAAAGCCCTATCTTAGTAATGATTCTAGCTCTAAGTCTAAGAGCTATGGGGCATGTATGGCTCTCTCCATTGGGACAAATAAATTTCTCTGTGATTAATATTTTGTAAAATAAAAGGCCAGTCACATGGCCTGCAGTCACATGTAGGGACGTATGCAGTGCTGGGTGAACTACAACAAAAAGGCTCTGATCTGACCAATTGGAAAGTAGAAAGCCTACACAGAAGTTGGTGGTCCACAGCTATCTTCAGGTCTTCCTGGGTGGGCCAGACTCACAAAATTCCCCACTCTGATGATGGAGTGAGTTCCAAGGCTAGCCCATTTGGCCCTGTTTATTTCTTCTTTGACCTTGGCCTTGTCACTTAGCAATTAAGGCTTCTCAATTTAAAGTGAGCTTTGAAGTACCAGCCCTGCTTGGGTTTTGTGTAGCTTTCATAGCTGGCAAAGTCTGAAAGACCAGGGTTGCTTTATGAATAGCAGACCAGACTTGAAATTTCTTTGGTAACCCAGCATTCAAAACCGTTGAAGCCTTTAGGTATATTTGTTCGCATTCAATTTAATGTTTCAGTGACCTTACTCAAAGAATATAATTTTTAAAAAAATGTATTTAATACAGGGTCTACAGTGTTTCACTACACACGTCAGACTCATAGTGATCCTCTGGTTTTCAGCCTCCCAAGTGCTGGAATTGCAGGTTCATACCACCAGGTGCAGTCTCAGTCACTGTCTCAGTGTGCCCCAGGGGCAGGGCCAACTAGCAGGCTGGGGATCGAATCTGGGTCCCTGTGCCTCCTAAGCAGGCACTTTAGTCCTCTGGGCTATCTTGCTGGTCCTAAGAATATCATTTTTTTTTTTTTAATTGAAAGCCCTTAACTTTTGCTTACTGCTATCTTAGTTTGCAATTGCTTATGGTTTAAGTTTCTGGGTTTTTCCACCACTATGCATCTTTTCCATTTTTAATATTGTTAAGTTGTGCCTTCTTTCACCTATGTTTTATGTGTATTTGAATGTCCAGTTTTTATTATTTCATCACCTTGCCTTCTCCAGATGTAGTCTATGTAGTCCCCAGCCCTGAGTATGGCTTTTAAAATGGATTTTGGTGGGCATCTTTCAACAGATCTAGGAGATTCCATTTTGTTTCTAGCTACCTGGGAATTTCTAATGGTCATTAATGGTCATGCATTAAAAGAATGATTTTCTTTGTTTGAGGTAATGTCATATATTTTGATATCTTTAAAAAGAGATATATAGCTAATATATTGAATTTTTTTTTTATTTTTTTATTTTGGGGAAGGGAAGAGTCTTCAGAGTGTTCAAGGTCTCACTACTACATCAGACTCATAGTGATCTGCCTGCTTACAGCCTCCCAAGAACTGGGATTTCAGACGTGTGCCACCCTGCCCTGTCTTAATTGCCGTTTCATGCATTCCACAGAGCTATTTGGCTGGCCCTACATTTAAATGTTGAATCATTTCTAAATCCTGGAGGTAAATCTAACTGGAATGTGACATATTCCTATTTTGAATATATTCTGGATACATTGTGTAGAATTCTGAAAGTTTATATTGTTTGTAAGCGATATTGTTCTGGGACTTTTCTTTCTCATTTGTTTTGTTTGGTTTGGGTATCAAGATGTTTCTAGCTTCCTAAAATGCACTGGGCATAGTATTTTCTGGACCGGTTTGTACAAGATTGGAAGGAGCTGTTCCTCGCATACTTTGAAGAAACTGCCTATAAAACTGCAACACCTATTTTCTAATGGGTAGATTTTTAAACTCCTGATTAACTTTCTCAAGTGACCACAAAATCATTTAGGTTTCTATTTACTATTGAATCACTTTTGGATAGACATATATTCTTAGAAGTTCTCTTTTTCATCTACAATTTTAAATTTAGTAACAAAACATATTCTTAGTTTTAAATTGCTTATGGTTTAAGTTTTTGGGTTTTCTACCACTATGCATCTTTTTCATTTTTAATATTGTTAAGTTGTACCTTCTTTCACCTATATTTTATGTGTATTTTAATTTCCAGTTTTTATTATTTTGTTGCCTTGCCTTCTCCAGATGTAGTCTATTATGTATTCTCTGATGTCTAATGTTGGCTGTGTGGCTCAGTCATTCTCAGCTTTTTTCACATACCATGTGTCCTGCTTCTCAGAAGTAGAGGCAGTGGAAGTGTGTGTGTGTATGTGTGTGTGTGTGTGTGTGTGTGTGTGTGTGTGTGATTTATCAGTACTATAATTTTGTGTTTGTGGCATTTTGTGATTTTTATGCAGACTTTTCCATCTGTCTCCTTTTTATTTTTATTAGTAGATGTTTGCAATGCAGATGGTCACGTTCATTGTGAGGACATAGTACATATATGTAACACATCTTAATTCTTTTTATATCTTTTCCCCTCCCTTCTCTCTCAGCTGCAATTATCCCCCTACTCTTTCCTCCCCTCTGTTCATATATTTTTTGCCTATTATTTATCTTTTCTTTTTATTTATATTTATATTGGGTTTGTCATGTAAGAAAAACCATGTAATATTTAGATTTGTTGCCTGATTTGGTTTACTTAACATTGTGGTCTTAAGGTGCATCCATCTTCCTACAAATGACTCAAATGTATTCTTTATGGCGGAGTAGTACTCCACTGTGCATAAATACATTTTGTTGATCCATTCATCTGTTGATGATTATACAGGCTGCTTCTAAGATCTGGTTATTGTGAATTGTGCTGGTATAAACATGGTGTCATGCCTGTATCTTGATGTCCCCCAGGGGCTCATGTGCTCTTGAGTGGGGTTTTTCAGAGGTGGCTGGATCTAGGGTGCATGAGTTAAGGGTGTGTGATAATGAAAATGGTTTAGCATAGCTCTTCAGGGTGGGTGGCACCATCTGATAGGCTTGTGGCCTAGAGAGGATAACAGAGAAAGCAAGGCGTAGCGCTGCTGCTGTGCTGCTTGCTGCTTCCTGTCCGCCCTGCCATGGACTGCTTCTCCTCTGCTGCGTAGCCCTGCCTTGGGGGCAGCTGACTGTGGACTAAAATTTCTATGAACTGTGAGCTAAAATGAACCTTTTCTCCTTTAACGTGTGGGTGTCAGGTATTTTGTGTCAGTAGTGAGGAAGTAACTCCGACACATGGGTATGCACATAGCACTGTAATATGGTGTCTTTAACTCTTCTGGAAAGATATCAGGCGGGGAATAGTTAGGTCAAAAGGAA
>PVKN010016555.1:0-17830 GCA_004027915.1 Capromys pilorides | reverse complement strand
TAGGGGTTGAGGATGCAGAAAATGCAAGGTCCTGAGATTGATTCTCGGTACCACCCAAAATTAATTAATTAATTAATTCTTCTTTTGAGTCCTTATACTAGGGAGACTATACGATATTGGCATATGTAGGTCTGGTTTTTTTCACTAATGAGGATATGCTCAAGATACATCCATTTAGATATGAAATCCTCTAGTCTATCATTCCTTATGGCTGAGTAATATTCCTTTTTATGAAAATACCACATCTTTTTCAACCATTCTTCAGATAATGGGCATTTTGGTTGTTTCCAAGATTTGGCTACAACCCCACAAGACTAAGGGCAAATTTAGTTCTCTTGACTTCTATGGATTGCAAAGGGTCTGATCAAAGTCTTGGGTATCTCTGAGCTGGGGAAGTAGCTCAGCAGCGTACGAGGCTGCCTGCCAAGCATAAGATCCTGAGTTTGACCCCTGGTACCGAAAAAAAAAAAAGTCTTAGGTATGAGGTTCCACCGTGAACATGCATCAGCTACATGGCAGAGGACATACAAGCTTATGGAAATTGCCATAAGTGTGTCTCCTATTAAAAGTCATTAAATAGATGTAAGTGGCATTTTAAATACTTTTAAGCTACTTTACCCCATTAATGGGCATTTGGTATTCCCTTATTTTCTTAAAATGTTTTAGAATATACTCCCTCAATGAGTAATTTTGAAACAGGTAATGTGCTGAGACAGATATTCTTTGTTACGTATTTTGAGACAGGGTATCACCAAGTCACTAAGTTGCCCAGATTGGGCTCACACATAACGCGCAGCTCTCCTGCATTAGCCTAGCACAGTGCTGGGATTAAAAGAATGTACCGCCATGCTCAGCTATGAGAAGGATGTTCTGTGAGATGTCTTACCTTCTTAATTTTGTAGCTCTAAGGACCAAGGCATGACAAGAAATTACTTGAGATTTGTATATACTGGATCTGAATTCCTAAATTGCCTAAAAATTTAATAGAAAGAAAGAAATTCAGATATTTATTTTTTTCTTTTCTTTTTTTGTCTTTTTTGAGACAGGGTTTTGCTATGCAGTTCAGGCTGGCATTGAACTCACTTTGTAGCAGAGGCTGGCCTCAAATTCACAGTGATCTTCCTGCCTCAGCTTCCCAAGTACGGGGATTATAGGCATATGCCATCCTGCCGAGCAGAAGAGGAAATAACACAAGATGAGTCTGGGACCTGCTGGGTCCTCTGGGTTTGTTTGTTCATTTTTTGAGACAGAGTCTTGCTATATAGTTTAGGCTATGCTTGAACTCACTATGCAACCCAGGTTGGCCTCGAACTTGAGGCAATCCTCCTGCCTCAGCCTCCTAAGTGCTATGATTACAGTCAAGTGTCATCACATCCAGGTCACTGGATTGGACTTGAGTTATGATTCCACCTGTCACCTGATTCATGGACGACTAGCATTTTGAGTTTCTCGGCATAAATATCAATTTAGAGCTTATTGTCTACTTATCTCTAAAATGTCTAGGTATTTCTTTTCTCACAATACACAGACACCCTAGGAAGTCGTAATAGACCCCTTTGGGAAGGGTTTGGAGACACCTTGCAGCAGTGGTGCGCGTCCTTCCTCGAGCACTAGCAGGCGCCCACCACCCGAAGGCCCAGGTTGGTGATGAAGTTGGTCAGAAAGCTGGTAGGAGGCTGGGACTCTTCACTGTGGCAACTCCAGTCAGAGTTTTGGGGACCAGATCTACAGACGGCTTCTACTGTGCAGGTGAAACAAAAGAAGTACACTTGCAGAATAGTGGAATCAGGACCCCCAATAATTTATTCCTCCATTAAAAAACTATGAGTACATTTGAAAAAAATTGATCAAAATCAGTTTTTTTTCCCCAGAATTTTGGAAATTAACCGAAAGCTAGTTACAACTCAAGACATACTTATTCAAAAACAAAACAAAACAAAACAAAAAACCCCGGCAGTATCCTAGTAGGAAGAGCGACATTTGTGGTGTTTTAACTTGCCCTATTCTCATTTGTGTGTGTGTGTGTGTGTGTGTGTGTGTGTGTGCATGCGTGTGTGTCTTTAGACAGGGTCTCACTATGCAGTTCAGGTTGGCCTTCAGCTCACTTTTGTAGCCCAGGCTGGTCTCAAACTCACACTGATCCTCCTGCCTCAGCCTCCCAAGTGCTGGGATTACAGCTGTGCACCACCACTCCTGGCTAAACCTATTCTTATTCTTTCCGCCTTTAAAAACTAAGACATCTTTTTTTTTTTGCAGTACTGGGGATTGAACCCAGGACCTTGCACTTGCCAGGCAAGCACTTATTCTATTGAGCTACCTCCATGGCCCAAGAATCTTATAATTAATTTACCTGTCAGAGCCAGTAATGTGATGGCCACTGGAGTGGGCGAAGCAGATCAACAAAGCTCTATTCCTAGAAAACATCCGCGACTTGGCCTACCAGGTGACTCTGAAACCCCCACTGTATGGGCTTTTGTTTATTGCTGCTTATTTTTTGTGCTTTTTTTGTTAATATACTGGGAACTGAATATAGGGTCTGCCCTGAGCAAGTTGAAGGCCAGCATGGACTAGACAATGAGATCCTGTCTAACAAAACAAAATAATATTTAACACAAAAGAATGCAGTAGGGGTTGGGGATGCAGTTTAGTGGTAGGGAATTTGCCTAATCTGTGAGGCCCTAGCTTTCATTCCCAGCACTGCAAATACAAAAGACAATAATAGAGCTGGGGGCTGGGGAGATAGCTCCAAGTGCCTGCCTGGCAAGTGCAAGGTCGTGAGTTTGAATCCCGGCCCTGCATGAATGAATGAATGAATGAATGGGCTGGAGAGATAGCTCACAAGTGCAGGGACCAGTCGTCTATTCCCTGACTGAAACTGTGCACACACACACCCCCACCCCCAGCTCACTGAGTTGTCTGAAACTGGACATGCTGGTGCATGCCTGTAATCCCAGTGCTGGGAAGGCTGAAAACAGGAAGATCACCACTAGTCTGTCTGAGCTGCATAGTGACACCCTATACCAAATATATAAATTTTAAAAAAAGTAGTAATAGGTAAATATAAGAGCAAAAAGAGCACATATACATAAAATAGCAAAGTGACAAATCCTGTTTTATCAACAAGTAGACTAAAGGTAAATAGACTAAACACTCCAGTCAAAAAAGAGATTAGCAGAATGGATTTTTGAAAAATGACTCAACTATATGCTGACTTCAAGTCCAGAGATTCAAAGGGTATGTAAGTAAAAGGATGGAATGATACACTATGCAAAAGTGCCACAAGAAAATGTAGAGTGGCTATACGAATATGAGACAGAACAGAATTTAGACAGAAACGGTTACTAGAGACAGGTGATATTTTATAACAATGAAAGGGCTAATCTATCAGGAAGTCAATAATTGTTTGAGATCCAATAATTAAATATAGATGCAACTAACAATACAGAACCCAAATACATGAAGCAGAAACTGATGTAAGTCAAAGGAGAGGTAGGCGATTCAACAACAATTGATGGCTCTCCCTGCCTGGCAAGCACAAGGACCCACCGCATGCCGTGCCAGCCCCTGGAACCCCACACACGCTGTGCCAGCCTTAAAACTAGGCATGGTGGCACACAGCTGTAATCCCAGCACTGGGGAAGCTGAGACAAGAGGATCGTTAGGAGACTGAGTTGCATAGTGAGACCCTGTAGCAAATTAATTAATTTTTAAAAAATATTTGAAGACTTCAATACCCTGTTTTCCAAAATGGCTGTAACAAGAAAAAAAGCCTAGAAAAAAATAGAACAAGCAGTGGAGTTCCTTGTATGTCTGTTTCATTCCTAGAGACAATGAATTCCTAGTGACCACCTAGCCCTCTTAAAACTAAGAAATCAGATTCCCTGGTGTTCCCTGCGATAGGTGGTGTGTCTAGCTTGTTGGGATCCCCTCTTACACACTAAGAGTAGGGGGTCCATCTCAGTGGTGTTTTTCCTACAACCTTAGAGATCCTAGAAAGGATCACAGTTATGGAGTTTCTCAAAGATATTTATGTTCCTTAGCAAAAAGAGTGTCTTCTGGGTTGTCCTAGAGAACACAGTGGACAGATCTGATATAATACATTTAAGCATGGCAATCCTTTAGATTTTTCCATGTGATGTCAGAAAAGCTCTGGAATCCTGATTTAATGGTAGGCCACCATTACGTGGAAGTTTCAGTCAACAAACCAAGTAAGCCTTTTTTTTGTTTTGTTTTTTGAGATAGAGTCTCACTATTCAGTTCAGGCTAGTTTTGAGCTCACTTTATAGCCCAGGCTGCCCTTGAACCTCCTGCCTCAGCCTTAGTCTCCTGAGTTCTGGGTCTACAGGTGTGTGTGCCACCACACCTGGCTCCAAGTAAGCTTTTAAAGCCAACTTCAGGTATCCAAGCAATTGTATTAAATCTGGAATCTCTAGTAAAATGCACAAATGCCAGCAAACTTGAGCCTATCTGGTGTTCTAGTCTGCTCTCTCTAGTCTAATGCCCTTAAAATCCATTCTCTCTTACTTTCCGTGTTTCTGCCAATAGTTTGCAAATCTTTTGGCATGTAAATTATTTCCTCGTGGATCATCGTGCGTACCATTTAATCCCCGCTCCTGCCAGAACATGATAAGGTTTGACTCTAAAAGCTTACTGTAATGGGGTAGTTGTGTGGATTTTGAGGGAAATGAGCATTAGCTTTCAAGGCATTTCCTCACAAAGGTTGTCATGGGGTTTTCAAGCAAAGGTACCTTAGTCTCCTGGAGTGTGAGCCAATTGCACTCACCAGGGAAACTGAATGACTTGAGAGTTCTTTCTTGTCTGTTTCACCTGGGTCCAATTACATGCCATTCCAAATTTCTGGATCTCTTCTTTCCTGATTAATACCTTAGGTTTTCCAGAAAAATTTGTTCAATCTGAACTCAGCTGTCATAATTCAGCAAAAGATAGAGCTGAATTTTGTGTTTGACTTAGCAATATTATTCTTGGGTAAGAGACTGTTTTAGGTTTGCTGCGAAAGCATTATGGCTCTTAGATTGTGACTTAAATGAGAATTAATGGGCATGAGGTTTTTATTTCCCTCTGTGGTCACCAAGTATATTGAAAAGAATCTATACCATAGTCCTTATATGGGGATTTAATTCAGGGATATTTTAACACTGTGCTACACCCGTGGCCCTTTCTGAGACAGGGTCTTACGAAATTCCCCAGGCTTGCCTTCAACTTGCAATCCTCTTGCCTCTGCCTCCTAAATAGCTGGGATTACATCATACATGAGATAAAGTTTTTCTTTCTTTTTTTCTTTGAGACAGGGTCTTGCTCTGTAGTTCTGGCTGGTATTGAACTCACTATGAAGTCCAGGCTTGGCCTCAAACTCTTATACCACAATGTCAGGCAAGATAATAAATTCATAAGACAGGATTGGAGGACCGGCAAGATGGTTTAGCGGTCTAAAGCACCTGCTTAGGAAAGCTTAGGTAACCTCAGGGACTGCGGTTCAATCCCCGGCACCACATGCTGTGCCAGGGCAGGCTGAGCCAGCCATAATAAAATAAATAAAGTCCTTAAAAAAAAGAAGACAGGATTGGAAGAACAGGGACTTGAGCAAATGGGAGCTGAAGACAATCCTTAATAATACAAAAATAGTATCCAGGTATGATAGCACACACCTATAATTCCAGCACTATGAATTTGAGGCCAAACTGGCCTACATAAGTGAGTTCAAGGCCAGGCTGCCTTGAATCTCTATATGATGAGTCCCAAAAATTAAAAATTAAACTAAAAAGAGTTACTATCCCTTGGATTGAGAGAGTGTTAAGGAAAAGTCCTCTACTACCAGGGATATGGACTGCATTTGAAGGGGCATGGCTGAGAAGGCGCTGAGGGGCCTTGCCACTGAGACTGCCAGAAATGGGCTCTCTGGAGTGTCAGGTTACAGTACTAACCAGGGAGCACTGCTGGAACCGGAAACTAGCAAGTCTGTTTAGCCCAAGCCCAGGATTGGAGAGAGTTCTGGCAAAACTAGTAAATCAGTGCTGCCATTTCCTGTCCCATCTGCCTCGTTCCTATCTATATTTTAGAATACTGTTGGAAGGGCTCAAACATAAAGTCGTGTCACTACAGGAATCAAGATCTAAGACGGGCGTGGTGGCACACGCCTGTAATCCCAGCACTTGGGAGGCTGAGGTAGGAGAATTAGTGCAAGTTCAAGACCAGCCTGGGCTACAAAACAAGGCCAGCCTGAACTACATAGTGAGACCCTGTCTCAAAAAGACAAAAAAAAGGGTTGGGGAGATAGCTCCGTGGCACAAGTGCCTGCCTGGCAGGTGCAAGGTCGTGAGTTTGAACCCCGGTCCTGAAAAAAAAAAAAAAAAGAAAAAGAAAAGGAAAAAAAAGAAAGAAAGAAAGAAAAACGATCTAGAACATCTATACTCTGTGTGAGCCCATGCCAGAGAAAAATAGAAGTGTTGGAGAAAGATTGTTGTTCTAGAGTTTAGTACTAGAGAAAGCCATTTACAGGTCAAGAGGGGTGCTAGGTGTGCATACTCTCAACTGTCTACTTGCAAACAGTCCTGTGGTCTTGAGGGTATGGGGAGCTTACCAAGATGTTTGCAGGCTTCCCAAGGGCTCCTCACTCTGGACATGCATCTAAGGCAGAGGATCACTGGGATAGCCCCACGTAACAGACCCTGGCAAAACTATGCAGCAGGAGGAAGAAATATGAAACCTCTCAAAAGGACCAGAAACAAGGTGCTGCATCTCTGCCTGGTGCAGCACCCCGCCAGCGCCCTCTGCTGGCAGAGATTAGCATCACGCTCTATGAAAGAGGTAGCAAGCAGAGCCTGCTATCTCAAAGCAGGTGCCATGGAGTGGTCTTCTGAAGACCAGTAAAAGGCCATGTTCCTGGGGGAAAGCACAGATTAATGGCAGCATTGAAGAACTGAAAAAAACAAAGAAAGTGACACTTATCACCTATCCTTTTACCCACCAGTCTGACTCATGTGGAAATCAGATGGATCTTGGAAAATACCTGGGGATTATTATAAACCAACTGCACCTTCTGTCACAGATACAGGTTTTTCTTGGAGGAAATCAATATGCATAGTCATGTTTGGTGTGCAGGCATTACCTTATTTTCTCTACACTAAATGCAAAACTTTTCAGAACTGGTTAGCTTTTTAGCTGCCAAAGCCACCATGTAGTTTCACATTGCTCCAAAGTCCCATCAGTTCTGCTCTGCTGAGATCTTGATCACAACATAACACACTAGTCAACATACTGATATTACTGGATCTGAAGGACTGGAAAAACGAGTATTTTAAGGCATGTGCAAGCTGGAAAGTGGTAGATAAACCATGCTAAAGCAAGGATCTGCACTACAGTGGAGTTTCTGTGAATTCAGTGGTCTAGAATATGTAATAATATCTTCTCCAGGGTGAAAGTTATACAGCCTCCTCCCCACTAAGGGGCACAATGTTTGATGGTTTATGATTGGAGGATATCAGAGACAATAAACTATGTTATTAATGGAGTCACCTGTAAGGCCTTTGAGTAAGAGCCCGAGCAAGAGAAGTCTCTGCAGTAGGTCAAGTGCTACATTGCATGATGCTTTATCATTTGGTACGCCTAATCCAGCAGGTCCAGTAATAGTCAAAGTGACCAGCTCAGGGCTGGTGAGATGGCTTGGTGGTCTAAAGCGTGTGCGTCGGGAAGTTTAGGCCACCATAGGGACCTTGGCTCGATCCCAGGTACCACATGCTGTGCCGCCCCCCACTCCCAGGGAAGGTTGAGCCGGCCATAACACAAACAAATATGTAATGTGGTTTAAGAAAATAAAGTAAACTTTAAAAAAAAAAATAGTCAAAGTGACCAGCTCAAATGGAGATGCTAGGGGCTGGCAAGATAGCTCAGAGGACTAAAGCACCTGCTCAGAAAAGCTTAGGCAAGTGCAGGGACTGTGGTTCAGTCCAGGTGCCTTGCCAGCCCTGCCCCCAGGGCAGGCTGAGCCCGCCAGAGTTTGGGTGAGGTGGCACATGCCTGTAGTCCCAGAGCTGGGGAGGCTGAAAGCAGGAGGGTCACCACAAGTCAGAGCTGCGTAGTGAGACCCTGCAACAACCAAATATATTTTTTAAAAAATGAAGATACTATATGGAGCTCCTAGGAAGCACCAATAAGAGAATCAAAACACAGCTTCAAAGGAGTTTTATTTAAAAAAAAACCTATTTATTAATTTATGTTATGGCCAGCTAAGCCTGCCCTGGGAGTGGGGCTGGTGCAGGGCTGGTGCCAAGGATCAAACTGCAATCCCTATGGTTGCCTAAGCTTGTCTAAGCAGGCACTTTAGACAACTGAGCTATCTTGCTGGCCCCTCATAGGAGTTTTAAAAAGTAAATTTAGTCTTTTTTTTTTTTTTTCTGACAACTATTCTGATTTCAGAATAAATCTTAGCCAGGCATGGTGGCATATGCAGAGGCCGAGGCAGGATCACTTTGAGTTTGAGACCAGCCTGGGCTACAAAGTGAGCTCAAGGCCAGCCTGAACTGCATAAGGAGACCCTGTCTGAAAAAGACCAAAAAGAAAGCAAGCAAGCAAGCAGTGTTCAGGGGACATGGTGACGCACACCTGTAATCTCAGTGCTCAGGAAGCTGAGACAGGAGGATAACTGAGTTTGAAGCTACCTAGGCTACACAGTTGAGTTCAAAGCCATTCTAAACTACATAGTGAAACCCTGTCGAGAGACAGAAATGCAATGTTATTTGGCCAATCCAGCCACAGCATTAGGTGCATACAGCATTAGTCTATCAGCACAAGGTATAGGGTAGGAGAAGCTCAGAAGTACATAAAGTATGAGCCATTTATATGAGCATGTGGCTCAAACTCCTTCAACACCATCTTGTGTTGTTTATATTCTTAACTCATTCAATTAATGCCTATGACCACCGGGGGAAATCTCTTATGAGCAGCTGACAGAACAAGAACGGGCCTGCCTGTGTGAACCTGCATGATATGATGTTACCACTTGACAGTGGACAGCTGAAGCACCACGATCTCTTTAGGGTGAACCTGAAGAAGAATATCAAAGAAAAATCCCTGCAGGCATCACAACTTTTGAGGGGTGTATTTGATTTTTCACTGTCACTGGCAGTAGAAATGGGCAGGAGTATATAGCTCTACTCATTTGTGGACAGTTGCTAATGGTTTGGCTAAATAGTCATAGATTTGAATGGAACAGGCATGGAAGATGGGTGGCAAGAAAATTTGAGCTTTTTAAATCTGTTTTTGGGCCAGCCAAAAGGCTTAGTGGATTAAAAAATAGCTCAGTAGCCGGGCATGGTAGTGCACACCTGTGCACTTGGGAGGCTGAGGCAGGAGGATCGTGTGAGTTCGAGACCAGCCTGGGCTACAAAAGAGAGCTCAAGGCCAGCCTGAACTGTACAGCGAGATCCTGTCTCAAAAAGACAAAAAAAAAAAAAAAAAAAGTAGCTCAGTGGATTAAAGCACCTGTACATAGGCACAGAGGCAGGGGGTTCAATCCCCAGGCCTGCCATGCCAGCTCCGCCCCTCAGGGTGCACTGAGATGGCAATTAAAACTGGGATTGGTGGTGCGTGCGTCTGTAATCCCAGCTTTTCTTTTTTGCGGGGTCAGGGTTCAAACTTAAAACCTTGCACTTGCCAGGCAAGCAGTTGTGCCACGGAGTTATCTCCCCAGCCCCCAATCCCAGCTCTTAGGAGGCTGCAAACAGGTGGATCACTATGAGTCTGATCTAGTAGTGAGACCCTGAATAGACTCTTCCCTGAAATACAAAAAACAAAACAAAACAAAACAAAAAAAAACCCAACGTGTTTTAAGATAGTCTTCAATTTTACTTCAGTTGGAACCATTTCATCCTGGGCTACCTTGGGCCTTCTCTTGCTTCTAAGAAATTGCCCTCCTCCAAATCTTTCATCCTCATATTCTTGGTTTTATCCATTGACATAGCTGAGGCATAGTTTAGTGGTAGAGGACTTGTCCGGATTGCAGAAGGCCCTAGTTCAGTCGCCAGCGAAATAAACAAACAGCCAGTAGGACTTGGATGAAACCCTGGAAGCAGGAAGAGGTAGGGTCCTGTCTTGCGCATCCCTGTTAAGTCCAATACCTGGCACCTCGCTGGGCTCAATGAGTGTGTGGTGAGGGACTGAATGACCAGATTCCCACCTCATGAGCCAGGCAGACAGCACAACTTGGGAGGCTTCCTGATGTCTGATGGCTACTGCTGCCAACTCCTACCCTTTCCAACAAATAAAGTCATTTGATTTTTTTTTTTTTTTGCATTCTTTCTTTTTGAGATTTGCCGTATAGTTCAAACAGGCCTTAAAAATCACAATGCAGCTGGGCGTGGTGGCGCACGCCTGTAGTCCCAGCACTTGGGAGGCTGAGGCAGGAGGATCGGTGCAAGTTCGAGACCAGCCTGGGCTACAAAAGTGAGCTCAAGGCCAGCCTGAACTGCACAGTGAGACCCTGTCTCAAAAATTAAAAAAAAAAAAAAAAATCACAATATAAATCCCAGCACTTGGGAGGCTGAGGCAGGAGGATCAGTGTGAGTTCAAGACCAGCCTGGGCTACAAAAGTGAGCTCAAGGCCAGCCTGAACTGCATAGCAAGACTCTTGTCTCAAAAAGACCAAAAAAAAAAAAAAAAAAAAAAAAATCACAATGTAGGGCTGGGAGATAGCTCAGTGGCATAAGTGCCTGCCTGGCAAAACCAAGATCCTGAATTCAATCCCTGGTGCCAAAGATGGACAGACAGAAAGAAAGAAAGAAATTACTACATAGCTAGCCTCAAATTCTCAGTGATCCTGTCTCAGCCTCCCCCAGTGCTGGGATTATGAGCGTGTGCCATGATGGTCAGCTAACTGGTCAAATGAACTGGACTCAAAAGGATCCTCTCTGGTTCTGTGCCAAGCGCTGTATCTATATTTCCTTAAAGTCCCACTAGAACCCACTAACAGATTACTTATTTATTTTTCATTTGTGTATTCAGTACAGGGTCTCACTACGCAGATCAGACTCATGGTGATCCTCCTGTTTTCAGCCTCCCCAGCACTGTACAGGCATGTGCCACCACACCTAGACTCTGTGGCCAAAGGGCAGGGCCAGCACAGCACACGGGACGGGGATTGGACGTGGTTCCTGTGCTTGCCAATGCAGTCGCTTTGTCCGCAGATTGATATTTAAGAGATATCTGAGCTAGAAAGAAATCTCCACTTCTCTATTTAACTGGTCATCTTATTAGACTAGCAAAAACAAAAACTTCAAGGCCATTTTCATAGCGGATTTAGGTTTTGACTATACATTTGTCCTGTTACAGTTGTTTTTCTTTCTTTTTTTTTTTTTTTTTTGTGGGACTGACGTTCATACTCACAATCTTGTACTTGCCAGTCAGGCATTTGTGCCACGGAGGTATCTCCCCAGCCCCTGTTTTTCTTTTTTGAGTCAGAGGTCTTGCTATGTTCCCTAGGCTGGTCTCAAACTGCTGGAATCAAGAAATCCTCCTGGGGCCGGGGAGATAGCTCCGTGGTACAAGTGCCTGCCTGGCAAGTGCAAGGTTGTAAGTTCAAATCCCAGTCCAGCAAAAAGAAAAGAAGTCCTCCTGACTTAGCTTCCCCAGTAGCTGGTACTAGATGTGTACCATCACACTTGACAACAATATCTTAAGTAGTTTAAACTGCAAATACAAATTCACTGTAAGTAGTTCTTTTCACCACTGTACTAGCTTTAAGCATACAGAAATACAGTAATTATACAATTTTTTAGTAATTATAGAATTTATCAAAACTCTGCCACCAAAACTGTTCTTTCTGTCTGTCTGTCTGTCTGTCTGTCTGTCTGTCTGTCTGTCTTTCTTTCTTTCTTTCTTTCTTTCTTTCTTTCTTTCTTTCTTTCTTTCTTTCTTTCTTTTGGATCGAACTACAGTCCCTATGGTTGCCTAAGCTTGCCTAAATAGGCACTTTAGACCACTGAGCTATCTCGCCAGCCCCAAAACAGGTTATTAAATTTCTAAAAACCAGGGCCAAAGAGATAGCTCAGTAGGATAAGTTCTTGCCTGACAAACACAAGGTCCTGAGTTCAGTCCCTGGCACCAGCAAAAGAAAAAGTTCTAAAAACCATAGGTTTAATTTTTATTTTATTTATTTATTTATTTATTTATTTATTTAATAGTGGAACTGGGGATTGAACTCAAGCCCTCGCACTTGCCAGGCAAGCGCTTATTCTACTGAGCTATCTCCCAGCCCCAATTTTTTGGTATTCTAATACTTTTCTGGGACTCTAATTTGTACATCTTACTAGGTTTGAGAATTTCTACTAGTTATTATTTTTATACCTTCTTTGTAATCCAACTAGACCCGAAAAAAAAGTGAACCTCTCAGGTCCTGTGTAGAGATGGAATGCCCTCGTGCAGCTCTCAGGATGTTACCGTGACCCACTGATCACTAGCACAGCCACCTGTTATGGCCAAGCGCTTCTTTTCACTGTGTGATGCTTCTGACTTTTCTTTTACCCTGTGTTTCTTTTGTATGTGTTACAAAAACATTTTATTATTGAGAATATCAAACAAAATAAATATCATAGTATATGGAATCCTCATAAACCTATCACTTAGCTGTACCAATTGTTAACTCCTGGCCACGGACTCTCCTCATTATTTTGAAACAAATGCCAGCTATCACAGATAAAATTCTGATTCTCTAAAACATAAGGACTTTATACCACAATACCATTATCACAACTAAAAAAACTACAGTAAATTTTGTAATAAAATATATACTGAATATTCCTTAATATCAATTTTTTTTTTTTTAAACTGGGGTTCGAACTCACGACCTTGCACTTTGCCAGGCAGGCACTTGTGCCACGGAGCTATCTCCCCAGCCCCCAATAGAAGCATTCTTTTTTTTTTTTTTTCTGAACCAGGGATTGATCTCAGGACGTTGTACTTGCCAGGCAAGCGCTTATTCTACTGAGCTATGTCCCCAGCCCTATAAAGGTCCTTTTTTTTTTTTTTTGGTGGGACTGGGGTTCGAACTCATAACCTTGCACTTGCCAGGCAGGCACTTGTGCCATGGAGCTATCTCCTCGACCCCAGAAGTATTCTATATAATCAAATTTTCAGTTATCTTTTAAGTATCAGCTAATTTTCCTTTTGATTTACAATGCAATAAATTACACATATTTAACAGAATTATTTTATCATTTTATTTATTTTGGTGCTAGGAAATTAATCTCACCATACACTTACCTGGCAGTGGAGATACTATGATCACGAGGGTGGTTTTCCCAGGGCGAGGCTTATCCATTGCACTGTGGATGGGTTGACCTCTGCGATTTCCCCAAATGTGGGAAACTCGACTGCATAATTTGTGGTAGTGGAGGACTGCATTCCCGCTTTCCCCTAGTTAAAAAAAAAATGAATCTCACACATGCTAGAGAAGCCCTTTACCACTCAGCTACATCCCTAGCCATATATTTAGCTAATTTTTATAAGATACTGATTTCTGAACTCTAGTGTCTTGTAGATGTATCTTCTCATTTTTGGGGGGACCAGGGTTCAAACTCACAACCTTGCACTTGCCAGGCAAGTACTTGTGCCATGGAGCTATCTCCCAGCCCCGTTTATTAAAACCTATCTATGGGCCAAGGAGATAAGTCAGTGACATAAGTGACTGCCTGGAAAATATAAGGTCCTGAGTTCAATCCCTGATACCAGAACAAAACAAAACAAAACAAAGCCAGGTGTGGTGGAGCACACCTGTAATCCCAGCACTTGGGACGCTGAGGCAGAAAGATTGGTGCAAGTTCGAGACCAGCCTGGGCTACAAAAGTGAGCTCAAGGGGGCCGGAGAGATGGTTCAGTGGTCTAAAGCGCCTGCTTAGGAGGGCTCAGGCGACTGCGGGGACTGCAGTTCGATCCCCGGCACCACATGCTGCGCCAGCGCCACCACCAGGGCAGGCTGAGCCAGCCACAAAATGAATAAATAAAAGAAACAAACAAACACAACAAGCAAACAAATAAATAAATAAATAAATAAAAAAAAAGTGAGCTCAAGGCCAGCCTGAACTGCATAGCGAGACCCTGCCTCAAAAAGACAGGAAAAGAAAAAAAAAAAACCAAAAACTACCTATGCTAGGCTGGGCATGGTGGCACATGGCTGTAGACCCACCACTGGAGAAGCTGAGGTAGGAAGGTCACTGCCAGTTTGAGTTAGTCTGTACTACACAGTGAGTTCAAGGCAGGTCTGAGCTATACAGCAGGACCCTATTTCAAAAAAACAAAAAGCCTTTGCCTGTTCTAGTTCTGGAGGTACAGCTCCATGACAGAGCACATGCTTAGCATGCCGGAGGCCCTTAGCAGGTCCCAGGATATGGACACACACAACCTGCCTATACCCTTATTAGCTCATGACTGGTAAGGTCACTGAGGTTTCATGTACAGCCCTTCTTGCCCCTTTCCCTGGCCTGGTGCACACTAGACTGAGGATCTTTTTTTTTTTTTACACTTGTGAAAAAATGCACATAAATTTTATGATTTTAGCCATTTCTAAATGGACAGTTTTGTGGTACTAAATATATTCATACTTTTGTAAACCAAGAACATCATCTTTTTATTATTATTACTTTTTTTTTTTTTTTTGTCTTTTTGAGACAGGGTCTCACTATGCAGTTCAGGCTGGCCTTAAGCTCACTTTTGTGGCTCAGGCTGGTCTTGAACTCACACTGATCCTCTTGCCTCAGCCTCCCAAGTGCTGGGATTACAGGCATGTGCCACCACGACCGGCTCTATTATTATGTTTTGGGGGGCGACTGGGGTTCAGACTCACAACCTTGCACTTACCAGGCAGGCACTTGTGCCATGGAGCTATCTCCCCAGCTGCTAGAACATCATCTTTTTTCATCTTACAGAACTGAAGCTATATAAACAATTGTTGTCCATGTTCCCCTCCTCCTAGGCCCTGGCAACCACCATTCAACTTTCTAAGAAGTTTAGTATTCGACTTACTGCATATACATAAAACTGTACAGCATGTTGGGCCCGGGGAGATAGCTCAGGGGCACAAGTGCCTGCTTGGCAAGTGCAAGGTCCTGAGTTCGATCCCTGGTTCCACAAAAAAAAAAAAAAAGAAAAGAAAAAAACTATATGCCATGATGATTTGTCCTTTTGCAACTGGCTTTATTTTACCTAACATAATGTTCTCAGTGGTCATCCACATTTTAACATGGGTCAGATTTCCCTTGTAAGGCTGAATAGCATTCCAATGTATGTAAACAACACATTTTGTTTATTCATTTATGAGTCAAAGAACATTTGGTTACTTCCATTCCTTGACTAATATGAGTAGTGCTGCTAGGAATATAGGTAGTTAAAATATTTAATATCTTGTTTTCATTTATTTCAGATATATACATAGCAATTGGCATTGCCAGGTCTTTTTTTGAGAACCTGCCATACTGGTTTTGATTTTCTTTTTTAAGTTTTCTTTATGATTAGTGATGTTGAACATCTGTATTGGTTGTACTATTTCATTTTCACCCACATTGCATAGGGGTTTAAATGTCTCCCCATCCTATCCAACACCCAATAATTTTTTTTTTTTTTTTAGTTAAAAACTCCTTGGCTGAACTTTATTTGCCAAAGAGAACATTTATTCATTTAAAAAGCTACTTTACATCACCATACAAAGTTACCGCACTGCAGGAGCTCTTAGCTGACCTCAGGAACCTTCCAGTGAGCCTTCTTTTACAATTGCCTGCACAAGATTCCTGGCAAGAGCTAGTCTCAGCATTTCTACCTTGGTGGTCTCTATGTCTTCATCCTGCGGCTTCTAGGCATCGGGCTCCAATAAATTTTTTCTTGACAGCACCCACTTGTGATGGTTTTGTGGTATTATTGTATGGGTTTTGTCTTTTTGAGTCAGGGTCTTGCTATGCAGTTCAGGCTGGCCTTGAACTCACTTTTGTAGCCCAGGCTGGTCTTGAACTCACATCATCCTCCTGCCTCAGCCTCCCAAGTGCTGGGATTACAGGCGTGCACCAAAGCCAGCACGGTGTTCAGAAACTGAGCCCCTACAGGTTTCCCAAAAGTCTCTACCTCATGTTCTGCCTGCTGTCAGAAATACAGAATTTAGCTGTTTACAAGACAGGACTTCCACTTTCCTAGCCTCGGTTGTTGTGAAGATGAGGAAATACTACAGATTTTCTTCTTTCCCTGCAGGACTCGGGAGTAAGAATGACAAGGAGAGCCCTGCAAGAGAAAGGCCTGAAGACAGAGCCCGTCAGGAGGCTTCTACCCCGGAGAGGCCTCCGGACAAATGCCCGGCCAAGTTCTGCAGTGCCAGATGCCAGAGTTCCGGGCGGAGGAAGCAAGGCACCCCGGGCACCTAGGACGATCCCCCAAGGGAAGGGGAGGTGAGCTGGCCTCCAGCAAGGCCTGGCCCTGAAGCCTCTGGGCTTCCCACCTCGACACCCACTCGCGCGGGAGCACCCAGGGTGCGTGGCCCTATGCCTGTGCCCAACCTCGCCGCCTCACCCAGTCTCAAGGCATGAAAGCGCAGGGGCAGAACTGGGCCATGCGTCCACGCCCGCACCAGAGGACGCTTCCTCGATGCAGAGTTGGGAGCGTGCAGGCCGTCTTGCCACCACCTCAGACACTGCGTGGCCGGCCGCGTGCCAAATGTCCCCAAGTGGGTGCCCACGGCTGTGGAACCTTGGACTTCTGCACAGCCGGCCGGCCGAGTCTCGCAGGCGCAGAGCCACAGGGACCGCGGACGGCGGCAGAAAGTGTGAGAGGCTGCCCGGCGTGCCTCCGCAGCACCTGACGTCACGTGACATGTGCCTGCGCATGCGCCAAAGCACGTGCTCAGAGGCCCGCCCTTCCCGGTGATGCTAGTGTGCTGTTGAGCCCTAGGGTCGGGATGCCACGTTGCTTCCCACCACCTATCGTCTGCGTGGGAACCCCATGGCCTAGAGGCCTTTCTTGTGGAGGAACTGATGAGACTTGCTGGCGCAGCCCTGAGCCGTCCAGCCTACTTGGAAACGCCCCACCAGGAGTGCTCGCTAGGAAGGGTTTTCACTAGCCTCTGACTTCGTGACTTTATTGGGCGTCATACTAAGAATAATGTCTCTCATGTATTGAGGGCTTACTCTGTGTCAGGCATTACGACTTACGGGAATTATTTCATTTTATATTGTCAGCATTTTACAGATGGAGTAGCGAAGTCTCCAGGAGGTTAAGGGACTTGCCCAAAGTCAACACGTAGCCCGTTTTTGTGGCAAAACTAGTATTTGGACCCAGGTCTGCCTGCCTGACTCCACAGCCCCTCTAGTATACTGCTCCTTGTGCTGGACGTGTAGAGCTAAGGCTGTCCATTTGACAAGGTATCCATTTATGGTGCATTTTGTTTTTCTCAGTGGTAAATTATATAGAATACTTCAATACGGGAGCGAGCAGATACTCCTGGGAGGAAAATGAACAATTGTACCAATGATTGAGATGAGATTTGGGGTGACATAGGTGATGTTGCAGGCCAGTGCTCGAACTCAGCCTGTGGATCCCAGGGGTGAGCTCTTTTCAGACCTCTCCAGAGAGGTAACGGTGAAGGAAGTATAACTCCAGACTAGCTACAGGATGGAGGCTTCCTGGAGGCCAGGAAATATGGCTTCTGTACCCTGTTTGCCATTACACTGGATTGCTTGGGAAATTCAAAGCACAAAGGTTAATTAATTAAAATTTCCAAATTCCCAGCAGATACTAATCTTCTGGATTTAGGGATGAAAATGGAAATTCTTGGGAATTCCTGAGA